>LPNX010294890.1:393179-464690 GCA_001517045.1 Pseudotsuga menziesii | reverse complement strand
TGTAGGAAAGACCGCATACATAATCGCCTACAAGCAAAGAAGAATGAAGACCTGTTCCGAAGAGCAAGTGACGACATTTCAAAATGAAGAATAATATGACGAGTGCAGTGACATCATTGATGCAGAACCTTCCAGTCGCCAAGAAGAAAGGGAAGACCAGTTCAAGAAGAATGATGTCAGGGCGCAGTATCGAGACCTGAAGAGAAGTTCATAGTTCCATCATGCAGTAGATGGAAACATCGTGGGATACAAAGCAATATTCGTAGCATGAGGCTTCTCATGAAAGGAAGGCCTAGACTACGAAGAGACATTTGCAACCAGTAAGAGTTGAAACACATACATGATGAGATTGATGAAGATCTTAACCTTTGCTACAAGGTTGAAGATGTAAGTCTATACACTAGATGGTCACATAGAATATTAGTAGCATAGGAAACTACTTGTCACTCCGGTACAGAATGTTTTCAGTGCATAGAGCACAGAAGATAGAGGGAGTATGATGCTTCGCTTCAGAGGGAGTGACTACAGAATATCTTGAGGTTCAACATGGTACGACAGGATGGGCAGATTACTGATGACTCTAGGATTTACTGAGAGTAAAGTGGATTCCAACCTTTGCTTCAAGGTTGAAGGCGGAAGACCAGTGATGCTCCTGTTATGTGTCGATGCACTATTTTCTAGGTATGGAGGTGTGGCAGAGTGCAGATGGAATCTTCCTTGGACAAGGGAAGTATGCAGTAGAGATCCTGAAGAGGTTCAGGATTATGGACTGCATGACCACACCTATGGCATCGAACATGAAGCTATTGAGTGATGCTTCATCATAGTCGGTTGATGCTACGATGTATCGTCAGATGATTGGGTCATTGATGTACCTGACGAACACGAGACCAGACATTTGCTTTGCTGTGAACACCTTAAGCCAGTACTTGACAGATCCGAGGAGTGTTCACTTGACAGCTGCAAAGCATATTCTGAGGTACATGAAGGGTACAGTTGATTATGGGCTCAAGTATGATGCGAACCAGAAGATCAACCTAGAGGGTTATGTTGATTCAGATTGGGCAGGCAGTGCCATTGACAGAAAGAGTACTTCAGGATGTTGCTTCAGTATGGGATCAGGTGTGATCTCTTGGTTTAGTAGGAAGCAATCCTGTGTGGCACTGAGTACAACTGAAGCAGAGTATGTCGCAGCTTGTTCAGCTAGTTGTGAGGCAGTATGGCTGTGGAAGCTACTGTCTGATATATTTGATCTCCAGTTGGATGCTACTTGTATACATTGTGACAACCAAAGTTGCGTGAAGTTGTCAGAGAATCCAGTGTTCCATGACAAGTCGAAGCATATTGAGATCCAGTATCACTATATCAGGGATATGGTGCAGAGAGGAGCAATGAAGCTCCAATATGTTGTGACGAAGGAACAGATAACTGATGTATTGACGAAGCCATTGGCTAGGCTGAAGTTCGAGTACTTCAGAGAGAGACTTGGTGTTCTACAGATCGAGGTCCCTTCCAAGAGAAAGTGATGAGACCCATATCCATTCTGACATGGTGAGAGGATTGGTTCCTTCCATGGTTAGATGTAAGGGCTGAGCCATTCTGTCATGGTGAGAGGATTTAGTTCCTTCCATGTTAGATATGAGTGCTAGAGATCCAAAGTCATTCTGATGAGCAGGTCAGATGTAAGGGCTGAGCCATTCTATCATGGTGAGAGAATTTGGTTCCTTCCATATCAGATATGAGTGCTGACTGCCATTCTGGGAATGGAGGCACCTGGTCAGTTACCAGGAACACTCAGTCAGGGACTGAGAGAGCCATTCTGATGAGCAGGTCAGATGTAAGGGCTGAGCCATTATGTTCATGGCTAAAGGATTAAGTTCCTTCCATGGCAGATGTGAGTGCTGGCCATTCTGTCGAGTAGGACAGATGTAAGGGCAACTGCCACTCTTAGGGAGAGTGGAGGCACCTGGTCTGTTACCAGGTAGCTCAGTCAGGGACTAGGGGCCATTCTGACGAGGGTGTAGGATTCAGTTCCTACCAGGTCAGATATGAGTGCACAAATCTCTCATCACTGTGGTAGGAGGGGCTCCGGCCTGGGTGAGAGTCGTTCATCATTGTGGTAGGATGTGTTCTGGCTTGGGTGAATGTGTGAAAATCTTTCATCACTGTGGTAGGAGGGGCTTTGGCCTGGGTGAAAGTCATTCATCACTATGGTAGGATGTGTTCCCGCCTGGATGGATGTGCCATTCTGACGAGTAGGTCAGATATAAGTGCAGAGCCATTTCACAGATGTTAGTGATGTGATGTCCTATCATGCTGGTGAATGTGAGTGTTGGGACTTTTTGATGTGATTGTAGTTTACTAATGATCAGATGTGAGTGCTGGACGTGCCTTTCTGACGAGCAGGTCAGATGTAAGTGCTGGGTGAAGACCTACCTAGTGGCTAGGCCTACAACCAGCATGAAAAAGGGATGGCTCTGTAGAACTTCCTATGACGAGATAGTACACACATGATGATGACCAGAGGAGATCCAGATCGAGCTATGATCCAGATCCAGTTATGATGACTCCGAGAGATCCAGATCGAGTGATGATCCAGATCCAACAACGATGATCCAGATCGAGTGATGATCCAGATCCAGTCCAGTGATGATGATCCAGATCCAGTGATGGTGTTCTATGATGATCTAGATCGAGTGATGATCCAGATCCAGTTCTATGATGATCCAGATCGAGAGATGATCTAGATCCAGATGACTTGAAGTTGAAGATGACTTGAAGACGAAGAAGACTTGAAGACAAAGATGACTTGAAGACAAAGATGACTTGAAGACGAAGATGACTTGAAGACGAAGATGTTCCAGTTGATACAAAGAAGAAGACCAGTGCTGAAAATCTTGTTGAAAGAATACCTTCATAGTTAAGAGGGAGTGTTGATGTATATGTAACTTCGGAATGTATTCTTCTATGTATCTTACATATCGTAACCCGATGTTTATTCCGGGATGTTTCTATTATGTATTTGAGTCATGTTGTCATACCCGGATGTTCCGATCGGGAGGATTAATAATGTAAACAAGTCTTGTCAAGTCATTAGGTAAGTCCCCACAGTTTTGGGGCACTTGAGTTATTATACACTAATTAAGGTGTAGGCTCGAGTAAGTAATTGTAAGTTGAGCCTACGTGATTAAGTGCACTTCAAGTGAACAGAAGAATATAAATAGAGAGTGAGAGTCTCTCTATTTATCACTTGTACAACACATCACTTGCTCTCTCAAGCGTGGCGCACTAGTGGAGAAGGAAATATACTGGGACTAGAAGACTACTGCCGTCGGGAGTGCATCTTACTGTTTTGGGGTCTTACATCTTGTGGTGATTCTATCTTTGAGGAAGTTGCGGGGTTTTCTCCATTTATGGTTTCCCCGATCAAAACTCTTTGTGTCTCTTGTCTCTTGTGGTGTGCTTATGTTATTGATGTGCTTGTTATTCTCTCAGTGAAAAGATCCTAACATAATGCTAACTTAAATGTTGAAAAACTAACAAGGAGAACTCCCAGCTTCCTCACAGGGGAAAAAATAGCCTCCTCAAACACCAAAATCGTGGCCCCTTCCTTCCCATTCGCCCCAGCAACACCCAAAACGCATTCTGAGTGTGGGGAAGCTGGGAAGAAAACGACAACCAAACAGTGGAGGTAAATTGTTGTGTACCTCGTGATTGTGTTTCTTTCACTGATCCTCTTTATGCTGTTATTATGAAAATGTATTAAATGCTTATCACATTAGGACTTAAGCTATGGTAGCATAAAAAACTCAACCTCTAGGTGACCAGTCTCAACTTGCTTCCCTATAGTACCTAGATTAAATCCTATGCGTGACCGATCTCAACCTACTTCCCCCAAGTACCTAGATTAAATATCAATCATTCACGCTTAAATACCCTACGATAAAGTACATTCACCTTTCATAATGCGAATGATAAGGATTAAAAGCCGCAACATGCACAATGCAATATGAGCCATTCATGTGGCCACCCTATTGAATAAAGTGCAATTAACTCCTTTAGAATGAATGATCATGATCTAAATCTACAAGATGCATGGTAAAATTTGAGCCATTCATGCAACCATCACCTAAGATAAAAGGTGCGATCAAATCTTTTAGCGTGAACAGTAAGGAATGTGCAATGGAACTTGAATAAAGCATTCTCAACCATTCACATTGGAGGTCCACTGCCAAATTATAGCCTTTAAGAATTGTCAGAGTATCCAAGTTTCATTAAGAAGCCAAAGATCCCATTGCATATACTGCCGAAATCGACATATTTCTCACACTTTTCCTATTGAAATCGAATCCCTATCCATCCTACTTGGTTTCCACCATGCAGTTGACCCCTTTTAGTTTTTCCACATGTACATAGATTCCATGTGGCTAGTCCACATCACATGCTCTTGTCCATGTGGCGCCTCCACATCACACGCCCTTGTCCATCTGGTGCCTCCACATCATCCCTTTGTCCACATCCAAATTTCCTGAGATTTTCAAATTTTTCCTAGACACTTAAATTTCAAATTCTTATGAACATGTAGTTAAAATAATCTTACATTTGGCATATTTTTGACAATAAGCGTCTACTCGAATCTACGCTTAGCCAATAGGAAATTACACCTGGCCTTTTCTTTCATTGGAAAATTTCCATCAAGTAACATAATTGTCAATTAACAAAAAATGCACTTCCATGGAACTAGTTCGAGTTTGCTCGAATTTTCTTAGACCCAATTGTTCCATTACAGATTTTTATACCACGAACTCCCATATTGGTTATAATAATAACATATGGGCATTTAAAACCATGAACTCCATAGAGGCATTTCGTCAAACACTTAGCATATAAACTGTAATTTTCCTCTCAATTACACAAACCAACTATGATACTTCGAAATTTTACTTTAGCTAAGAACTACATCCATCCTAATCAACTCCACTAAAGTTCCTCTTGATAGCTTGACAATCAATTTAAATATTTGCAGGCTTTCCAAATGAAATTTCCCCAAAATCACTCGGTAGGGTTTGTGTGAGGAAATTTCCCCAAAATTTCCTCACACACATTTCTTCAAACACTTTGTGTGCAACCTCTATTTCTGCCTGTAAAATTCAACTACGGCCCATGTAGTCCCAATGCTACAACTTTGGGCTTTAATACCAATATGTCATGTACTCGGTAGGCTCTTTGAACATGCATACCAGAGGGTACTCAAGTTCCACTTATAAAACTCAACTTTTGACATCAATTTCGATTTCCATGGATTTTTATACAATTTAAGAATGAAACTTTTAAGTATGGCAGCCCAATTTAATTTAATTAGCATTATAAGCAAGCATGTAATTCCTACATGAATGCAATAGCACAATGGCAATAGTTCCATACACGTAAACAATAAATTAAACAAATACCATAACAATAATATAACCATGAAATTCATAATACAATTGAGAAACTTATAATTTAGTGTCCTCGAACTAGTTGTAGACAAGGGATGTTACTAGGGTATCGGGCTGTATCCCTCCCTCACTTAACTCCACCTTTTTTACCCTTATTCCCAAGAAGGAAAAGCTAACATCCTTTGCGGACTTCAGGCCCATCTCCCTATGCAATCTGCTCTACAAACTGATATCCAAAGTCATTGCGGTGAGACTTAAGCCCTTCCTAGACTCTCACATATCCATTGAACAATTTGTTTTTTTAAAGAATCGACAGATAGTGGAGCCCATTGGTATTGTTCAGGAGGCCCTACACTCAGTCAAGACCAAGAATTCTTGTGCACTTATTCTTAAACTGGACTTGGTGAAGGCCTTTGATCTTGTGAACTAGACTTTCATCAGGCTTATACTAATCCAGATTGGGATCCCTCTCCTTGCTGTAAATTGGATTATGGGTTGTATTTCATCAGCAAATTTTGCTGTGCTCATCAATGGCACGCCATTTAAATTCTTTCCTGCCTCTAGAGGGATCCGCCAGGGATGTCCCCTGTCGCCCCTGCTCTTTATACTGGTTATTGAAGGGCTCAGTCTTTTGATAGCTGATGCAAGAGATCGTGGTCTTATCAAAGGAATACAGATCTCTTCACATTTTGCCCTTACTCATCTCCTTTTTGTTGATGACGTGATCCTTTTGGGTACTGGTACATTAACAGAATGGATGGCCTTTGATGTCATCCTTAGCAAATTTTGTAAGGCATCTGGGATGAACATCAGCTTGGACAAATCCTGTTTTCTCTATAATAATGTTGATCTTGATATTCGTTCAGAGATTTCTAAGGCTCTGCCAAATAAGATGGAGCCTATTACTACAGGATTCATGTATCTGGGATATTTCCTCAAACCTTTGGGCTATAGGGTTCGGGACTGGCACCGACTGATAAAAAAATTTGAACACAGGATTTCGCATTGGTCTCATAAGCTCCTATCATTAGGTGGTCATCTTACTCTTGTGCAAGTGGTATTAACAAGTATTCCTGTCTACTGGATGGGTCTTGCTCCTATCCCTGTATCCATTTTAAACAAGCTCAGGAGTCTTGCTTTTGATTACCTCTAGGGCTCATCGGATCATAAGCGCCGGTTTCACTTGACCAACTGGCAATCGCTATCTTGGCCTAAATGTCATGGTGGATGGGGTATCAAGAATATGCCCTAGTTCAGTATTGCTCTTCGGCTGAAGAATTTATGGATGGTGCTCCAAAATGATGGTTTATGGCACAGGGTTATTTTCAACAAATATATTAAAAGATGCACTGTCGAATCCTGGCTCAGAGATAAGAATTTTCAGTCTTGTGGAGCGTCTGCCATTTGGAAAGGTTTCCTGCTCACTCTCCCGTGGCTTGGTAGACATCTGGCTTGACAGGTTGGTAATGGCAAAAATGTCCTTCTCGGTATCGATCCGATCGTGGGCATTAACAACTCCCTCTCGATCCCTCGTGGACTCTGTGAGTACTTGGCCGATATGGATATCGAAACACTCGCTCAAGCCCGCAATTCTCTCCTAGATGCACATAAATATTGGTATTCTGCAGAGGAACTTGGTGTAGGTGGTATTTGGAAGGAAGCATGGAATTCTTTCACCAGAAGTCTTGAAACTTGCGGCCTCCGTCTTGTTGATTTACCGGATGCTCTGACTTGGTATTACAATAGATCTGGGGGATCTGTATCTGCTAAGTTGATATATGACAGTATTATTACTGCTTCATCCCCACCGGAGGGCAACAGACTTCTAGCATTTGTTTGGGACAACCCTCTTCCCAAGAAAATATGTTGCTTTATTTGGCTACTTTTGAGGAACAAACTGTTGACCCGAGACAACCTACAAAAACGAGGATGGTCAGGGCCTGGTTATTGTATCCTTTGTAAAAAGTGATCAGAGAGTATTGATCATATTTTCTATACCTGTTCTATCTGGAAAAATCTACTCTTTGTCATCTTAGAACAGTTCCATTTGACTCCTCCTCACCAGTCAGATAATATCAGTTCCTTTCTAGATTCTTGGACTGGTTCCTTTTCCAAGTCCTCTGGTAACTGCTACATCCTTTTCCTTGCCATGTGGACTTTATGGAAAGCTAGAAACTCATCTATATTTGATGGGAAATCTATCCCGGTTATCAGCATGCTCCATCAGATCTCTCACAGCTCACAACTCTACTGTCCTTCAGCTATAAAAACAAAAAAAAACAAGGGATATTGGATCTGGACCCTCTCTTTCTTACCGTTGTGGTTTTTTTGATGGTGCTGCAGTGGATAATACTGGTGGGGTTGGATTCTGCTTACATTTGAACGAGGTACACTCCTATGAGTTTGCTTTGGGGGCTGGTCACAGTACCAATACTAGGGCAGAATTAATTGGGCTCTGGGCCCTGCTGCATACATCCCAAATGATGGGGTTGCCTAAGATCCAGATATTTGGTGACTCTTCTATCACCATTAATTGGGCAAATGGTACTGCTTCCCTCTCACCGCCTGAGCTTACTCATTGATGTAGGGACATCAAGAAGATAAGCACATGCTTCTTTGAGCTGTCTTTTGGCCATGTTTACCGTGAACACAACCAGATTGCGGACAACCTCTCTAAAAAAACCCTATCTTTTGCTCTGGGATCATGATTCTATTCTGAATTTTATGATGGTCATTTGACCACACATGACAGGTTTATGCTCTTTTGAGCCCGGTGCGGGATCTTCTCTATTATGGCACCTTGTGAAATGTATTGGAGCGGACTCCTTTATATGGTGGAGCTATCTTCTTGGTTCATGGTAAATATGGTCATAAAAGACATCATTTTTACTGATGGGAATGTATGCAGTTTCTGCTCTAGGCTCTTGGAAATGTTACTCATACATGATGTAACCGATTGGCTTTTACACAGTACCCTTTATCTTGTATGTTACCCATATACTGGGAGGGCACGTTAGATGCCCTTTGAATATCAAGGACATGCTTTTTTCTTCTGAAAAAAAAGAAGAAAAAAAGACAAGGGATGTTCCTCCCAGCGGTAAACACTATGACACACATTTCTTTTCATGACAGAAGCGACCTCAAAGTTGGGGGTTATCAGTCCACAAGGGCAAAGCTTTCCCCAAGGCCTCTACACCCCCTTGTTAGAGGGACAAATGACACCCCCTTGTTTGTAGGACAAATGATTCTCCTCTACAAAGTGATTTAACTACTAAAATTTACATAAATATATATACTTTACCCTTTTAAATTTGAATTTATAACCTCCTAAAAACAATGACTTAATATTTAAACCCACTCAAGAATCCATACCAACTAAATTTAATTTACCATAATATGAACCAATAACATAACATAAAATCAATAATATTAACATAAAATCAAGACTCCATACCGACTAAATTTACCATAAGATTAACAAATAATATTAACATAAAACCAAAAAAATAGGGAAGTCGTTATTTGACAAAAAGATATTTAAAGATGCTATTCAGGGAGGAAACAAATACCTTCTTCTTCATGAGCCAAAAAAATAAAATAAAAAGAAAAAGGAAAGTTAAGGTGGTTTAATCGGTTTTCACCGACTCTGAATCTCTATCCCCCTCCATATAAATCTATAAATTTTTAGTTCTCAAATGTTCTTAATTTTTTTCTTAACCCACCGGATGCTGAGGCCTCCACGAATTTCATGACAGGCAGGCTAAATTTTCTGTCCTAAACGTCTTTTACTTCGAGGATTCGAATCACAGCAAGCCCTTCTTCGAACTTCACCTGCCCGCCTTGTATTTTCACACTGATTAATCTGTCGATGCTGACTAGGGTTTTAAGCTCGTAGGGTATTTTTGGAGCAGCAAAAATGTGGAACCCAGGGGGAGTGGGGAGCTCTCACATGGCTCCCCCCGGCACAACGCCATCAGTGCAACCGCCATCAGGAATGCAGCAGCAGCAGCATCCTTCTTACGGCCCTCCCCTAAATTCTGCCGATGCCGAGGCCATGCTGGAAGAGAAGGCCCGCAAATGGATGCAGCTCAATGCTAAAAGATACGGCGATAAGCGGAAATTCGGATTTGTCGAAACGCAGAAAGAGGATATGCCGCCAGAGCACGTCAGAAAAATTATCAGGTAAATTTTGTTTTGAGAAATATGAGTTTTGAAAGTTGCAGGAAGACTTAAATTTTCGGCAACGGTATTTGATGGTGTAGACATTGTAGGTGTCATATTTGGACGCTTAGTCTCGTTGTCTCTTCTTCTGCTGTTTTTATTTTGCAGCTACAGGAATTATAGTAAGCTCCACGGTAGAAAAATCTTTGGATTAAGGGTTTAAGTTTTAGAGAAAGCTTTTTCGATTTAACAGTGTATATGCAAACGTTAGTGTGTTTCTTTCTGACTTCTTACTCTTCTTATTCGTAGTGATCTACTTAGAGCGCATTTTATGACACACTAAACAAATTTTAAGGTCTTATGATGTGGATGCAATTCTTTGAATTGAGTATTGGATGTAAATGCTTAGTTTATCTGTCTCTCCCCCTTTTTGATAATTGTTTTGCAGTGGTAAATGAGAAGAATAAATTCCAGTACAGAAAAAAAGTATTGGGAGAAATACTTCACGGTTTCGAGAAGTTTAAATTGAATACTGAATTTCCACGCTTTGTTCTTAGTTTCTTTATTTTTATATATTTAATGGCTTATTTCAGTATAGCCGAAAATACCGGGAGCAAGGTTTTGGGTTTAAGGCAGGTATAGATTATAGAAATGTCATTCCGGAAATAAGGAATCAATCTGTTTATTACAAATAAGAAATAACACTTATATTGTTATACTCTTCCTTGCGGTGTTGAATTCAGTAGACCATGGCAATTTGTGAACTAGAAGAGCAGCTTTCTAAGAAACCAGGGGCAAGGAGGAATTAGTGACAGAGTTTGGTAACGGAGTCCAAGGCTGAATTGGCATGGATACAGCGAGAGAACATATTTGACGTTTTTTGGCCATATGACATTTATGGCATTTTGGATGAGGGATGCCAAGGTGAACTGTCATATGGCATTTTGGATGAGGGATGCCAAGGTTAACTGACAGATGGTCGGGAGAGAAGAGGCCAAGGATAAGGGACTAAGCAAAGAAAGTTTTTCCGACATTATGCAGACAGAAGAGCCAGGTTGCCTCTGGATTCGAGCCCCCAAAACTTAGATAATAGAATGTCCAACACAGGTTTATGTACAGCCACCTGTAAGTGCTGTTGTGCTTATACAAATTAAAGGCCCTGAGCTTGTTCCATTGCCAGTCTTTCCATCAGATTCAAAGGGATTTCAGGCTGAGTTTCATGGAAAGAGATTCAAGAACAATCTCCTTGATTAGTTCAAGCATAACTCTCTTTGGGTTGCCAACAGTTGATGCCTCTTTTAAGAACTCTCAGGGTTGAAAACCATGCTATATTGGATAACACTTTACCTTCATACTACAAATTTGGAGACAACCATAAGGAATAGTTGTTAAAGGCAAATTTGAAGCCTTGGCCTTTCCAACCAAGACAGGATATCACAACCTCGTAGGCCTTTGTCAACATAACTTAGAGCACCATGGTTAATGAGCATCCTTGTTGGATGGACTCTAAATGCCCCAACCTTCTTTTAATTTGCATCTTTTGTTGGCCAAGTAAGCTAAAGCCTTTCAGAAGAGGAGGGCCTTGGAAAAATTGGTCAAAATCCAAGACCTTGTTCTTTGCTAGAATGAAGAGCCGCTTGACCTTGTTATTTGCCTTTTGAAAGTTAATATTGATGAACAAGCTTTTAAGGTTGAGGCATTTGGTCTGATTTATGCCTTCTTAAACCTTGTTGACATTGTTATATGCCTTTTCATGGTCAATTTCTAATTTGCACGATATGTGAAAATGGGTATGGGTATCCTAAATAAGAATGTGTTGGAAACTTGACCCCTCAAAATTGGGAAACATGGTGTGTGTGTGTGTAATGCTCTATTCTACAAGTAGCGCATTATATTGGAACTTTGATTCCACCTTTGCATTGTATTGGGATTCCCATCATTCATATCACTCATTGCCTCCTCGTCTAGCTGTTGCCTCTACCTTGATCCTCTAGGGACATCAATCGACACCATTTAATTTTGATGAAACTGCCTGATCAAGTCTTAAAATATGGAATAAACATCTTTGTACTTTGCTTTCACAAATTGGAATAAACATTTGCCTTTACTGTGTATGCTCTAACCCTTGCTTCTTTGTCTGATACTTGGGGATATCAAAAGTGATTGTGCATTTATTAATTTTTTCACATTTAATTAATCAACTCATTTTAATAAAATTAACAACGCAAAACATTACGAAAATCCAATGTAAAACGAGTTCGGTGAATAGTGGGCAAATTCTTCAGGGAAAGCGAGAACAAATAGAAAGTGACCATGGGATTTCGTTATGGTACATCCTTGTTGGTGTAGTGTTGAACACCTCCCCACGACTCCATCTAGCCCACATTTTCCCGTGCGGAGCCACTTTTTCCAAAATTCGGACGTATTCCCTATACCATTCGGTACATCGGGAATTCCCCTCTCTCCTTTAATCAATTCATCTTTTAAATATTAAAATTGATCAAGAACACAATTGCAAAACATTTACTTTACAACAACATTTGCTTTGTTGTGATTATTCTATTTCATACATGTTGTATAGTTGATTTCATTATGTGATTGTCTTGATCAATATATTAACCTTCAAACTTCTAAACAACAAATTTTCATCCAAAAACAACTAAGTATTTAAAGCCTTAGTAACATTAATAGGGTCTACCCCCCTTTAGCTTCGGTAGAGCTAAGCCTAAACGGAGGAGTCAAGATCAAGTGACAGTACTTGACTCAAGACTTGCCCCTAAGGACGCACCAAGCAGCTTGAAGATTTTGGCTATGTTAACCCTAGGTGCGTAAGAGGCGGCAACATACCTAATCCAAATCTTAAAATATGGGAAAAAAAGCTTAACATGCCTAATCAATGATTTTGGCTTGAGTGAAGGGTACATTTTTGCTAAGGCCTTGGAAAAGGAGTTCAACAATCAACACCACCAACATTGTGGTACATAAAGGGCTTTGTGCTCTTGATTAAATGTGAATCCCATACCTTGATACGGGATAGAATCCAACGGAATTATTGTAATCTTGTTAATTTTGAAATCGTAAAAATTGTCAAGTTTGCTGAATTTTGAATGGGATGTGAAATTCTACTTTCTCCATACGAAGTTTGATGAGGTTGGGAGTTATCCTCAATCATCTTGAAACAATTATTGGTAATGGTAAAAATTAAAGTAATAGGGTAGAAAATGAAAGATACAGGAAATTTAACAATACCATTGAGTGCCAACATTTTTGTTCCAACTTCCAACCTAGTAAAATATCAAGTCAAAGCAAGTCAAAATAGGTGATTTTAGAAAAGGAAACATGTTCTATGTATGCTAGAATGGTCCAGAAACCTGTTTTTGGTCATATGAAATGCATTTCTCACACGGTAATATATTCTTTTAGTCAAAAACTCATTTCTAGGTCACATTGAATGTGTTTCCGCATTGAAACACGCTTGGTATGACAACTTGTAGGATCCAGGACAGTCCAAAGAGATATCGTATCATCATCGGGGATGCAAACATGGATATGCCACATAAGATTGTCACATCTTGGCCTCCTGGTTGTCACATATGAGTCAAAAGTGAAAAATCCATACGCTCTATTGCAGAGATATTTTGAGTGTTATTAAACATGCACTCGACTTAATGGGTTAGGGGCTTATGCCAAAGATTGCCTTACTGATTTGTCTGTAATTAAAAGTGGAACCGCATACTATCTTTTCTTTATCATCTTTTTAGAGCAAAATGCTGCTTATTTATCTCATAGCAATAAAATGCAAAGATAAAAATACTGCAAACTGCTTTAAGCATTTCCAATTCCTTGTTCAGTCACAGAAATTATGGCAAAATGATCTATATGATTATTGTCAGCTTCATAGTGTCGCACGCTTTTGAGTATTTTTGTTACAGCAAAATCTAATTGAATGTTGAAACTTTGTTTTTTGTTCAGATTCAATCGTTTTTTTTAACAGAAACTGAAGGAGATTTATACTAAGCAGCTGAATACAACTATCATTAGCATTGTACACTTCATCAAAATTCTATAAGTTCCTAGCAGTGTCCATTCTATGTAATTCTCTGCTGTATACAAAAAAGCACCCACTGTTTTTCATCTACTTCTTTTGCCATGGTACTATATACTTTGATAAACTGATTACAAAAAAGGGCGAAAAAACATGATAACATAGGTGTCTAAAAAAAGGTATAAAAAACTACCATCAAAACTGCTTATGCTTGTCCATATTCTCCTCGAATTGGCTGGATAACTAAGACTTCATCCATTGGCCTGGCTTCATTTGAAGGAGATGCTTGGCAATGGCTGCAGTGATTCATTTTCACTTGCTGCTCCAACACCTTTCTGGCCTCGTTCATCAAGGAAATTTGTTCACGAATGTTGCCGTCTAAGTCGTCAATTTGGGACCCCAAGAAGGCTATGCTGTTTCTGTTGTAGCACGCTTTCTCAATTAAGGTGGCAATTTTCTGATGCACTCCCCCAACCCTTTCTTGTACAACCTGTCTGTTGTCCGCCGATTGCACACCAACAACAGAAATCTTCCGAAAGCTGTCTCCTCCCTTGAAAAAGTGGGAGAAGTGTGACCTTGGGGGCAAGCACAGGGCTAGGTACTGTCACCTACTCCTAGCTCCTCCGTTTAGGCTAACTCCTAACGAAGCCAAGGGGGGTAGTCCCTAACAAAGAGTTTTCTATGGTTCAATGTTTAAGTTAAGTTTTAAGATATTTTGGATGCGGATGGGTGTTATTTAGGAGTTACTTATGATTAGAAATGATTAAGTTTATGAATGTGACACGTAAATCAGAGCAATCTACGTTGCTAGCAAGAGACTGAAAGATAAGCAAATATTCTAGACTTGTAACTTAAGCATTCAGATATAATCAGCAAAAATAGACCATAGACAGTTGATCAAGATAGAAGACTACTCAATTATAACGAAGGACCAGTGCCTTATGGAGTCAAATAAATGCGTGAAATAAAGTCTAGGAATTAAGCTAGTGAATATTAGGTTTTGCAAGTGCTCTTGGTAGATTTTAAGAATTTTAAAAAATGCTCTTGATTAGGGTGTCAACGAAGGTTTGTCAAAGTCGGGAGACTCTTCTAAATTTCCTCCGTTTAAGACATGTCGGGCCCGCCCAGTGTCCCAGGTTGATATTGTCAAGTGACCAGCTAGCTGAGAATCTATGACAACGGGAGGTTCCGGCGCCTCTACTAGGAAGAATTCCTCCAACGCTGGTGCGTTGGTTATGGGGTGTTTAAGTGTTATTAGGTTACTCTCGCGGGGTTTAAAGATCCAGTGCCGTTTCTGGGTACTCCGATTTAGGATCGGTCAGAGCATACTCCGGCAAGGAGGGAGGGGGGTTAATTAATTAAGTTATGATACTAATGCAAGGGTTGTGCAAACCTAAGATGCTCTCCGATAGAGAGTGCTCTTGACTTGTGTTTCTACAAGTTCAAGAGTCTT
This sequence comes from Pseudotsuga menziesii, assembly GCA_001517045.1. Lineage (NCBI taxonomy): Eukaryota > Viridiplantae > Streptophyta > Pinopsida > Pinales > Pinaceae > Pseudotsuga > Pseudotsuga menziesii. The sequence continues at coordinate 449,593 of LPNX010294890.1, read as the reverse complement.
ACTTATGGATGATTTGATTAAACAAACACAACAATTAATATGAAAGGTGGTTGATTAAAACTCTTCGACAGAGAGCACTCTTGATCCACCTTATGGTGAGATTCAAGATATTTTGGCTCTTTTTATGATTTAACAATTTATAACAAGACACCAACAAGCAATGATGAATCTAACAATTAGTGGAAATGAAGCTAAGGAACAACTAACAATTAGTAAGAATGAAAATAAGTTTAATCAGAGAGCTAAACTAATTGCTTAAGGAAAACTGAACTAAGTAAATCATGAAAATGAACACAAGACACACTGACACAAAATAGGGGAAGTAGAAAAGAAAGGAGACTTGCTCCCACTCGGCCCTTTTTTTTATTAATCTTTTACAATGATGATGTTTTCTTTGCTTCTTGGAAGAACGAGGAAAGAAGGGGATGAAATAAGAGGGATAGCAGTCTTTTTGTTTTTTTGCACTCCTTGTTTGTTCGTGGCCTTTGGGCTCTCCTTCACCTGCTTGAAACTAAGAGCTCTAGACATACACTTGTTATAGGATTAGTTGATAAAAAATAACTTGAAAATAAATCTACAAACTAGATAAAAACAACTGCCCAAATTTACTGAAAAGAAGGGAGAGAAGAGGAAAGAGAAAAGCAAGGCAAGAGAGGGGGAAAGGGAGTGAAAAGATGACAAAAGGCAAGTCAAAGAAGGCTGGAAACTAAGAGAGAAAGAGGGCTGCAAATAAGAGAAATAAGGCTGCAAATGAGGGTGAAAACGGCTGAAATTACAGCCCAAAAGATGGCCCAAAAAGAGGATGGAAAGGGGCTGCAAAAAGTGGAAAAAGGAGGCAAAAGAGGGCTGTCCAAAAGGGCAAAAAGTGGGGAAAAGTGGACAGCGAACTAAGGGAAGGAATGGCTGCAAAAAAAAGGCCTAAAAGACTGCCAAAAAGTAAACAAGGCAGCCAACCGGGGCAAAGGGTAAGTGAATGAATGTTCACTTTAGCCAAAACGTGCCCTAATCCCAAGGAAATAAAGATTTTATAAAAATTTGAGAGATGAATAATATGAAAGAAACACTCAAACTTGTGGTACTTTGATGGCGTTTGGATTCTTTTGAATTTTGTAAATTTGGAAGTTTCCTTGGCTTTGAGAGGAGAGGATGCACCTTAGCTCAAACTCCCACTCGCTTCAACGAGATGACCAGCACAATTTCAACTCAATACTTGCAAACAATGGATTAGATCATGTATGTTTGGTAAATAGAAATATGAAGTGCATGTCATACAACTGAATAATCGATGCTACTTTAATTCATAGAAACAAAACCATAAAAGATCAAATTGTAACATCAAATGATCAATCTTACGTGCTTATAGAAGCCTTCTAAAGCATGAGCTATTATCCAATCAATCCTAAGCAATGAAAGACAAAAATTGAAACATTTCACCTCATCCGCCAATTGTTCATCTACATTCACACACCATGTATGTCTCCAAAGCCTTAAAATTTATTATACGGTTGCAAAAGCAATAAGCATTACAATAATTCACCAGAGGTTCTTTGCATAAAGATCCATCCGAATAGAGCTAAAGGAGCCTCTATTTGTACAATGAGAGAGTGCTAAAACCCTAAAACCAATCCTCATACCCTAACCAGCCTGGCCACCAAACAAAGGTCCAAACCTAAATCGGAGAACCGGGAGTGAGGGGAGGCCTCCACCTAGGCAAGGCGCCTCCACTCCAACCCTAAACACTGAAATCCATCCACAGATGAGCCTACACGTGTGGAAGGCGCCCTCAGGAGAGAGAGGGGCGTGAGCTGTTGAAGGAGGCACTGTAATGTTGGTAAACCCACCTTTTAGGTTTGGAAGTAGCCTCTGCTAGGTTTGGGAAGCCTATTGATGGTGTAAGCTTCAGTCTTCACCTCGATCAAATCACCGGACCAATGAGTCCTCTCCATCTCATTCTTTAGCCGGAGATGACATGTCTGCTAACTGATAATAAATTAATTGCTCACTTAATGCTGACTGAAGCTGAGTTATGATAACTCCAATCATCATAAGTGCTCCATGAGATGTCATTTAGCCTTTTATTTCACTGAATTTGGATTAATTTGGAGAGTTTTAATTTTCTCCAAAATAATCATTTTTTAATAAAAATTCATTTTTTAACTCAAAACTGACTTTTTTGAGAAAACAGGCATTATGTGTCTGATTGTTGATCTGAAAGTTGGTTTTGACTGGCTGACTGATAAATAATGATTTTTGGCTTAAGGTTAGAGCCTTCAATCACTGAATTCGGAGTCCGGATGACTGATTTACCACGAACGGGTTTTTTCCATTTAATTTATGGAAAAATTAACCCAAAAAACTTAGGAAAAGTAATTAAAAATAAAAATAATAATTTTGCCCTGTTCGAAAAAGATTTTTTCGAAATTTTTTTATATGTCCAGATGACTTAGGACATGACCATGATCTACCTAAAAAATGCCTAGTAGGTTTATAACACTCGGTTGGGCTCTAATAACCCCCCAAGGCCCAGAATTCAACATCGGGCATTCCAGCTTTGGAGGAAGCGGGAGAAAACCTCGTCAGTTATACTCGGCTGAAGGCAAAGCATAATTGTCAGGGGCAAAAAACTCCCTGGAATACTTTATTTGAGATTCTACGTATCAGGAGACCGAACCACTCAAAAATATCCTACTAGCACATTTTATTACAAATCCCGTGGGGCCATGGTTAAAATTATTCAAATAAAAAACTTGCTAGCTAATATTGGCTAGACATGAAGACGGATCAATTGATACACTGGAATTAGACATTGAACATGTCTGTCAATCGGCGACTCCTCAGGTAATCCAACTAAGTGCAAAATTAGTGGATAACACTGTCACATTCTTTTAAAATCCTCCAAATAACCTCTAAATCTTGCATAAATCTTACGCCAGGAGGGCATGATTTCTCCGTTTACTGCCAGAAGAGAAGGAGAAATCTGCAGTGTTCCACGGGGACGCGCCTCCCAGGGTTGGGGGCTCGGCCCTTATGCTTCCCATGCCTTGGGGGCTGGGGGGCTCCATGGGAAACGTTTCCCAGTGCCCCCCTTTCTACGAAACTTGGGGAAACACGGGTCTAGGAGTTTCCCGGATTGGGGGGCTCCCACACGCCCCCTCCTGAAAATGGGGGGCTCCGACAAGCCCCCATTGCCCTAGATTTTTTAAATTTTTTTACTTAAAAAAGAAATGGTTCATCTTAAATTTTAGGCTTTCACACTAAATGGTCATTTTAAAATGAAAGAGAAACAAATAAAAAGAAACAAACATCGATATGATATGCTTGGCTATGACGATTACATTAAATTACACTAAAGTCTTCGGGAACATAACATGCTAGTATGCAAATGGTGATGGGCTGAGGAATTGATATGTTTATATGTTGGGGTTCATATTTTTATTATTTTTTTTTTCTTTTTTTATAGATTTAGAGACCGACCACCCTATGTTAGGGACCCTGATGCCTCTCCGCCCCCCCGTTCCCCAAAATACCCCAAAATTTTGGGGTGTCTCTACACGTCCCCAATGTGCGTTTCCTCGCTCCCACGCCCCCTTGTCCCGGAAACTTGGTGGAACACTGGAAATCTGAGCTAAAGAAAGGTTCCCACGCTCCTGAATACCAGACAGAACTGAAAGTTTGAATGTATCTGAGAACAAACAAGGAGATTTGATTGAAAACTCAGAAGGTGGCAATTTTTTGATGCACTCCCCCAACCCGTTCTTGTACAACCTGTAACATTCTTTTAAAATCCTCCAAATAACCTCTGAATCTTGCATAAATCTTACGCCAGGAGGGCATGATTTCTTTGTTTACTGCCAAAATAGAAGGAGAAATCTGAGCTAAAGAAAGGTTCCCACGCTCCTGAATACCAGACAGAACTGAAAGGTTGAGCGTATTTAAGAACAAATAAGGATATTTGATTGAAAACTCAGAAGAGCTAGACCGTAGACTCAGACTTGTCCTCCCACCCTGCAGAAGATAAGATGCAGGGGGAAGGGGAATTATCCCACTCAGAGACAACAAGACCGAATGCAGACAGGTCTCAACAGAGGCTCTTTATCCAGGAAGACTTTCAGGCTGAAAATTTCCGCAATTCTCTGTTTTATCCATCGAATTCGTCTGGGTATTGCCCTTTTCAACCATCAAATGCTCGCTTGTGCAAGCCTGAGTCATGCGTAAGGAGATTGGGACTGCACTGACGATGGCCTTAATGCCACAGTTACTTCGAAAACCCAATGCATTTAATCTGCCATGTACACTTGGCTGTAGTCTGCCACATATCCTCCACATGTGCTCTTCCTTGGAGAAGGTGTCTTGAGGGGAATGCCCAGCTATTCCCCATCGAGTTCTCACGCTCAAAGGTGTGACCATGTTATTGCCTTGGGTTCTCCCTTGGCCAACGGCACCCTTGATGATGCTTAACATGGAATCCACTTTCTTATCGGTGGTTGATTATTGTAGGCTATCATCCCTTGATCTAGCCTTGTTCCACGATTTGCCATAGCATCTGCCAACCCATTGTTTTCTCACTTAATATGGAAATACAAAACTGAGCTTGGGAGGGGGGGGGGGGATTATGAATTCTTTTCTGACTTCTTCCACAGTTAGATGGTTTATCCTTATAGTGACTTCGCATTTTTTCGATTACAAACCTGGAATCGCCAAAGATGAGGAGTTTTGAGATGCTTAATTTTGATATGTTTTCCAATCCTTGCATAAGAGCCAACCATTCCGCCTTATTATTGTTAAGTTTATATGCTGTTATAGCTTATTTCTTAACTTCATGAGCATTTAATATATTTTCACAATAACAGCGTAAAGAGGATCTTTGAAAGATACACAATCACAAGGTACACAACAATTTATCCTAGGAAACCCTCAAGGGGAAGAAAACCCAACAAAACTTCCTCAATATAGATTACCAGAGTACAATGCCCAAAGAACAAGGTCTCATAAGAGAGAGAGACCAAACCCTAGCACAAGAGCCAAAGACACCAAAAAACAATTCTCCTCCTTCTCTATCCTTCCTCTTTCTCTCTCTTGCGCAATGCATGAGTGAGCAGTGTGTGTAAATGAGGGTGGGCGCCTCCTTATTTATACTCATCACTTGACCGGCCTTTTAAGCTAATTGTGCCGACCTATCAAACTGACAGGGCCGACCTACCTAGGAAAGCTCAAAACAATATTTATATTAAACTCTTCTGGGTACTATTGACCTGACTTTACAATGGAGGATTTACCTCATGACTTTTACATTAATGACATCTCCCAAAGGAAAAATAATAATAATAATGTAAAGTACAAGTAGAATATTCTTTGAAGTTACATTATTTCAACAATTATCTGTTCTTCTTCTCAAACCCTAAGCAAATATTTTTACAATTTTCCCTTCAGGGTCCATAGTAACCTCTCCCGCCCCTGCCACCCCTGTTCAGATTCAATGGTTTATAGACAAGTAGTCTACATGGAGTTGTAGAAAAAAGGTTTTTGTCACAGACTCACAGCAGCAGGGCTGCCATCTAACACAAATATGACTCCATGAAACAGTTCAATGTGATGCAAAGGTTTCTCAAATTGTCTTCTGTTCAGATTTAGATGGTTCAAGAATCTGATCTATTGAAATTTGAACCTTAAAGATTCAACATTCCAATAGTAGATTTTGGGCAAGTTCTTTTGTATGTTGTATCTATTTGTGTAAGCCATCCTCTTTATAAAAATAAAAAATGTTTGCTCATTAAACTGGAAGCTTTCATGTATTAGGCCATGCTTCAAATTTTGATTGATGTGCTGTGTTTTATGCTTCTGGAAGCTCTTAGATTTAAAGTGAGCTCAATTCATCTTCATCTTTGATTTCTGCTGAATTTTGATATTGTACTTGCTATGTATGTGATTGTTAAATTCAATAGCATTATCCAATCACATACATTTTTGGCTGTATGCATTTGATGCCATTTCAACAATTGCTGTTTGTTATAGTCAATCATGTTTTTTTATTTTCAGTATGTAGTGATTTGTGTTCCTGACTATGAACAGAGATCATGGAGACATGTCTTCAAAAAAATATCGCCATGACAAGCGTGTCTATCTGGGAGCACTTAAATTTGTACCCCATGCAGTGTACAAGCTTCTTGAAAACATGCCCATGCCCTGGGAGCAGGTATTAAATTTCTTTAATGCTTTATCATTATAGATTTTTGCCAAACCCTAATTCTTGTGTATATTTGTATTATTTAATTTTACAATCTGGGCATATAGGAGTGTGCTTTTGATGCATTATGATTTCTGCATTTGATGAATGTTTCTTGTTCAGGTTCGGGATGTTAAGGTGCTTTATCACATAACTGGGGCCATCACTTTTGTTAATGAAATACCATGGGTTGTTGAGCCCATATTTATGGCACAGGTAAAGATCCTGTTCTCTTGACATTTGGATTGTGTTCTTGTGGTATTTGTCCTCTTGTGATGAATAATTGGGCCTAATTGGAAGCTTGTTTGCAGTGGGGTACAATGTGGATCATGATGCGAAGGGAAAAAAGGGACAGGCGTCATTTTAAAAGAATGCGCTTTCCACCATTTGATGATGAGGAACCTCCTTTAGATTATGCAGACAATTTGCTAGATGTGGACCCTCTTGAACCTATCCAGTTGGAGCTGGACGAGGAAGAAGATTCTGCTGTATATACTTGGTTTTATGACCACAAGCCCCTAGTAAAAACAAAACTTATAAATGGTCCTAGTTATAGAAGGTGGCAGTTATCACTTCCCATCATGGCAACTTTGCATCGTCTTGCAGGGCAGCTACTTTCTGACTTGATTGATAAAAATTACTTCTATCTCTTTGATATGGAGTCATTTTTCACAGCAAAAGCATTGAACATGTGCATACCAGGTATTGTGAAGCCCATGCCCAGAGAATTGTTTGTTTAATCTTTGGTCATCTATTTATTTTCTTTCTGTCGTCATGACTATTATTGTTGCAATCGGTAACTGACTCTTACTGACATATTTTAACAACAGGAGGACCAAAGTTTGAGCCTTTGTACCGAGATATGGAGAAGGGTGATGAAGACTGGAATGAATTCAATGATATTAATAAGCTTATCATCCGCTCTCCACTTCGCACAGAGTATAGGATTGCATTTCCTCATCTCTACAACAACAGGCCTAGGAAGGTGAAGCTTTGTGTATATCACAGTCCCATGGTGATGTACATAAAAACTGAAGATCCAGATTTACCAGCATTTTATTTTGATCCTCTGATTCATCCTATTTCTTTTCACAAGACTGATCGCCGTGAGAGGAAAACTTATGAGGAAGATGATGATGATGACTTTTATATTCCAGAAGGTGTGGAACCTTTGTTGCATGATACACCACTTTACACAGATACAACAGCTGCGGGTATTTCATTATTGTTTGCTCCACGACCATTCAATATGCGATCAGGTCGTATGCGACGAGCGGAAGATATTCCTCTTGTTTCTGATTGGTATAAGGAACACTGGTATGTTTTCTTCTGATGCATGACACATAGGCATGCTATTTTTTCTCTTTTGTGTGTGTTGCATGTGCCATAGATTTGATTCTTTGAATGTTTCATGTCATGCAGTCCTCCCACATATCCTGTAAAGGTGCGTGTGAGCTATCAGAAGCTCCTGAAATGTTATGTGTTGAATGAACTTCATCACAGGCCTCCAAAGGCTCAAAAGAAGAAATACTTGTTTCGTTCCCTACAAGCAACCAAATTTTTCCAGACAACTGAGCTAGATTGGGCAGAGGCTGGGCTTCAAGTTTGCAGACAGGGTTACAATATGCTGAATCTTCTTATTCATCGAAAGAACTTGAATTATCTTCATCTTGATTATAATTTTAATCTGAAGCCTGTGAAGACACTCACAACTAAGGAGCGTAAAAAATCACGGTTTGGAAATGCTTTCCATTTATGTCGCGAAATTTTGCGATTGACAAAACTAGTCGTGGATGCAAATATACAATTTCGACTGGGAAATGTAGATGCTTTCCAGTTGGCAGATGGATTACAATATACATTTTCACATGTAGGGCAGTTGACTGGTATGTATCGTTACAAGTATCGGCTTATGCGGCAAATAAGAATGTGTAAAGATCTGAAGCACTTGATTTATTATCGTTTTAACACTGGGCCTGTTGGGAAAGGACCTGGATGTGGATTTTGGGCTCCAATGTGGAGAGTATGGTTGTTTTTCCTACGTGGTATAGTACCACTGCTAGAAAGGTGGCTTGGAAACTTGCTAGCACGACAGTTTGAAGGTCGTCATTCAAAGGGAGTGGCAAAAACTGTCACCAAACAAAGGGTTGAAAGTCATTTTGACTTGGAGCTTAGAGCTGCAGTCATGCACGATGTTCTTGATGCAATGCCAGGTGATTTTAACTTTTGCTGTCTTTAATAATCAGCAGGAAATGGATGTTTCTGTTGTTTGGAATGCATCAATTAGATTGAAATCATTTAGATGCTTAGTAGTAAAGAGGCCTGAGTTAATCTGTACTGTATGTGTACAGTCCTTGATTGGCCCACTGCTATTTCTCCTCTCTTCGTTGCTGACTTTGTCATTATTTATTTGCTTGTTGATCACTGATTTGCTCTTGCTTTGAATTTTCCACATCCCTGTTACTCCCTCTGTTTTGTTTTATGTTACGCAATTTCTGAGTTTCCTGGTGATTCCTTTACTTGATTGTCTGACATATTTGGTCATACTGTGACAGAGGGCATCAAGCAAAACAAAGCTCGCACCATTTTGCAGCATTTGAGTGAAGCCTGGCGCTGTTGGAAGGCAAACATCCCCTGGAAGGTACATGTTGGAACATAGCTTTCGATTAAGCATGAAAAATTTGACCTTTTTATTTCTTTATGTTATCTGTTATGTCTCAGATATAGAAATAAAATAACTTCTTTGATACTCCAGGTGCCTGGCCTACCAGTGCCAATTGAGAATATGATTCTTCGTTATGTAAAATCAAAAGCAGACTGGTGGACTAATGTTGCTCATTATAATCGTGAACGTATTCGACGCGGTGCAACTGTGGATAAGACAGTCTGTCGGAAAAATCTAGGAAGGCTCACACGTCTCTGGCTTAAAGCAGAGCAGGCATGCTTTCATTGTCCCTACACTATTTTGAATGGACAGTTTGTAATGCTGAATATTGAAGATGTTTATAAATTACTCATCAATTATGCTGATTTATCAACAGGAACGGCAACATAATTACCTGAAAGATGGTCCCTATGTGACACCTGAGGAAGCTGTGGCCATCTATACCACTACAGTGCATTGGCTGGAATCAAGAAAATTCTCTCCCATTCCTTTCCCACCACTGTCATATAAACATGACACCAAGCTCCTAATATTAGCGCTTGAAAGATTGAAAGAATCCTACAGTGTTGCAGTCCGATTAAATCAACAACAGAGGGAAGAGCTGGGTCTTATCGAACAGGCATATGACAACCCACATGAGGCGTTATCGCGTATCAAACGTCATCTGCTTACACAGCGTGCCTTCAAAGAAGTAAGCTGCATGCTTTATAGTTTACGGACATTAAATAAATGATGTTAAGATGTTGTCTGTATTGGTTTCTAACGACTTGCTGGGTTTCACATTGCAGGTGGGCATTGAGTTTATGGACTTGTATAGCTATCTGATTCCTGTGTATGAAATTGAACCTCTTGAGAAAATTACAGATGCATATCTTGATCAATATCTTTGGTATGAAGGTGACAAACGCCATCTCTTTCCAAACTGGATTAAACCTGCAGATTCAGAGCCGCCTCCACTTTTGGTATATAAATGGTGTCAAGGAATCAATAATTTGCAGGATATATGGGATACCAGTGAAGGTCAATGTGTTGTGATGCTTCAGACGAAATTTGAGAAATTCTTTGAGAAAATAGATCTGACAATGTTAAACAGGTATTTTCTTTTTGTTTTATGCTGGTAGTTTGTGAGTACTGTCTTTCTGAGATTCAATTATTTTTCTAGATTCTGAATTAACAATTATTGCAGGCTTCTGCGTCTGGTGCTTGATCACAACATTGCTGATTATGTCACTGCAAAAAATAATATTGTTTTATCATACAAAGATATGAGCCATACCAATTCGTATGGTTTGATACGGGGTCTTCAGTTTGCCTCCTTTGTTGTGCAATATTATGGTCTGGTCTTGGATCTCTTGGTTCTCGGTTTGACTCGGGCAAGTGAAATAGCTGGTCCTCCACAGATGCCAAATGAGTTTATTACTTACTGGGATACAAAAGTGGAGACAAGGCATCCTATAAGATTGTATTCTCGTTATATCGACAAGGTGCACATTCTTTTTAGATTCACTCATGAAGAGGCAAGGGATCTTATCCAGCGCTACCTTACAGAACATCCAGATCCAAACAATGAAAATATGGTTGGTTACAACAACAAAAAGTGCTGGCCTAGAGATGCACGCATGAGGCTGATGAAACACGACGGTAAAGTGCTTTTTTGTCCTTGGATTGCTGTTATTTGTTTTTCTGTATAATCTCAAGTCAGTTGAGATGATTTGATTACTCAAATTTAAATTCAGTTATGTCTGGTCTCTTGAATATTGTGCAGTTAATCTTGGGAGGAGTGTTTTCTGGGATATAAAGAACAGACTCCCTCGTAGTATCACAACATTAGAATGGGAGAACAGTTTTGTGTCTGTTTATAGCAAAGACAACCCAAATTTGCTTTTCAGCATGTATGCCCTCCTTACTCAACTAGCTCATTTCTTTCCATGTACTGATAAGCTTTCTGTGACAAATCAAAAGATTAACTGTCTGTTTTTTTTAATGAGTAGGTGCGGATTTGAAGTTCGAATATTACCAAAGATAAGAATGTCTCAAGAAGCATTTAGCAATACAAAGGATGGAGTCTGGAATTTGCAAAATGAGCAGACTAAAGAGCGCACTGCTGTTGCTTTCTTGCGTGTTGATGATGAACACATGAAGGTATTTGAGAACCGTGTTAGACAGATCCTCATGTCATCAGGGTCAACAACGTTCACCAAAATTGTAAACAAGTGGAATACTGCACTAATAGGTAAGTGCTTCTGCTTATTGCAGTCTGAACTATACTAGTATTTCTTGCCTCTTCTTGCATAATACTCCAAGCTATTTTAGATTGTACAAAGACTATTTTTAACCCTTTTTCTTATTTTAGATGTTTATTACATGCCAGTCTGTGTTCTTTGATTGGTGCAGGGCTTATGACCTATTTCCGTGAAGCAACAGTGCATACACAGGAGCTTCTTGATCTCCTTGTCAAATGTGAAAATAAAATTCAAACACGTATCAAGATTGGTTTGAACTCCAAGATGCCTAGCAGGTATTTTATGTTTCTTCTAGGAAAAGGACAGCAATATGTTAAAGGAAATACATGTTAAATTTAAATTGCCAGGTTAGATTTAAATATTATTCTGACAATTTATGTTTAGGTTTCCTCCCGTTATCTTCTATACACCTAAGGAAATTGGAGGACTTGGAATGCTATCTATGGGCCATATTTTAATTCCACAAAGTGACCTACGTTATAGTCAACAGACAGATGTTGGAGTTACACACTTCCGTAGTGGTATGAGCCATGAGGAAGATCAACTTATTCCGAATCTGTATCGTTACATACAGGTAAGTGTAGGTGATTTATCTCTAGTTGAAGCTGTTTAAGTATGCAATTTCAAATTTGTGTGTTGAGATGACAATATTGTCTATGGCAGCCTTGGGAGAGTGAATTCATAGACTCTCAACGTGTTTGGGCTGAATATGCTTTGAAGAGGCAGGAAGCACAGGCTCAGAATAGACGTTTAACTCTTGAGGATCTTGAGGTATGCTTTCTATTTGGTTCTCTTTTTTTTTCCCAATGGAAAAAGTTTTAATTTCTTTTCAAAAGAAAGAATGGAAATCATGTTCTTTATGTGCTCTGGTTATGAGTACAAATGTAGATGAAAGCAATCTTCTTTATAATAGCATTTTATTATTGAACCTACTCTGTTTGTGGTGCTTATTTCTTCTGCTTATATAATGCAGGATTCATGGGACAGAGGCATTCCTCGCATTAATACTCTCTTTCAAAAAGATAGACACACTCTGGCTTATGACAAAGGTTGGAGGGTACGGACAGACTTCAAACAGTATCAGGTTTTGAAACAAAATCCATTTTGGTGGACTCATCAGCGGCATGATGGGAAGCTGTGGAATCTAAATAATTATCGAACAGATGTTATTCAGGCTCTTGGAGGAGTGGAAGGCATTCTGGAGCATACTCTATTTAAAGGAACTTAGTAAGTCTTAACATTGATTTATATTCCTAATTTCTTAGTAGCTTGTGACTGCTTTTGTAGGTTATTTATGTTTACTTTAATATAATTTCTACATTGGTGAATAACTTTTGACATCCCTTTGCTTGTGTAATGAAGCTTTCCAACATGGGAAGGTTTGTTTTGGGAGAAAGCTTCTGGGTTTGAGGAGTCAATGAAGTACAAAAAGCTTACAAATGCACAGAGATCAGGGCTGAATCAAATTCCAAATCGGCGATTTACACTTTGGTGGTCTCCTACCATCAACCGTGCCAATGTCTATGTGGGTTTTCAAGTGCAGTTGGATTTGACTGGAATTTTCATGCATGGAAAAATTCCAACACTGAAGATATCGTTGATACAAATATTTAGGGCTCATCTGTGGCAGAAAGTACACGAAAGTGTTGTAATGGATCTCTGCCAGGTACTTGATCAGGAGTTGGATGCTTTGGAAATTGAGACTGTTCAAAAGGAGACTATACATCCCAGGAAAAGTTACAAGATGAACAGCTCTTGTGCTGATATACTTCTTTTTGCAGCATACAAATGGCCAATGTGCAAGCCCAGCCTTGTGGCAGAGTCTAAGGATGTGTTTGATCAGAAGGCAAGTAATAAATATTGGGTCGATGTGCAACTTCGGTGGGGAGACTATGATTCCCATGACATTGAACGGTATACGAGAGCCAAATTCTTAGATTATACAACAGATAACATGTCAATTTACCCATCACCCACTGGTATGCTCCTCTGAAAACTTTCTCTCTCAAGATAAGCTTAAAAGGGTCGTAGAACTGTTAAAATTATTATCTATGTTATTTATTGTCTGGAATCAAAAGGATTACTACTATTAGGAACTGTTGAACTAATTTGCTTCTGTTTTTTGTGAAGCTAAGTTCAGAAGTTAAAACAAGCATACACAGATGAATGAGGACATACTAACTAAAATTTTTGATTCAGGTGTTATGATTGCAATTGATCTTGCTTACAATTTACATTCTGCATTTGGTAATTGGTTTCCTGGTTCAAAGCCTCTTCTGGCTCAAGCTATGAATAAAATAATGAAGGTAAAATAATTTATCCTTTTGGGAGTTAAAATTTGTTTATTTATTTTCTCAATCTTTTGCTTCTTGAGTATTCATGCATGTATATATTTCTCTGGAATTATGCAGTCAAATCCTGCCTTATATGTGTTAAGGGAGCGCATAAGAAAAGGCCTGCAACTTTACTCTTCAGAGCCAACAGAACCATATTTGTCATCTCAAAATTATGGAGAGATTTTCAGCAACCAAATCATATGGTTTGTGGATGATACAAATGTGTATCGTGTCACAATCCATAAAACTTTTGAAGGAAATCTTACAACAAAGCCTATCAATGGAGCAATTTTCATATTCAACCCAAGGACAGGGCAACTATTTCTGAAGGTTTGTTTCTTGTATGATTTGTTTTTGATATGTGCTACTGTGTACAACTTTGTCAGTTGATAGAGTCAGTATCATTTATATGGGATTGACTTCTAGTATAACATAATGCAAATAATTGGGCATTCCAGGTTATCCATACTAGTGTGTGGGCAGGACAGAAGCGTCTTGGTCAACTAGCTAAATGGAAGACAGCTGAAGAAGTAGCTGCATTGGTACGTTCTTTGCCTGTTGAGGAGCAGCCAAAACAGATAATTGTAACTCGGAAGGGAATGCTTGATCCCCTGGAAGTTCACTTGCTTGACTTTCCTAACATTGTCATTAAAGGCAGTGAGCTTCAGTTACCATTCCAAGCATGCTTAAAAATTGAGAAATTTGGTGACCTGATTCTAAAGGCTACAGAACCACAGATGGTTCTTTTTAACATATATGATGATTGGTTAAAGACTATCTCATCATACACGGCATTTTCTCGTCTTATACTGATCCTTCGTGCCCTTCATGTGAACAATGAGAAAGCAAAAATGTTGTTGAAACCAGACAAGACTATTGTTACTGAGCCACACCACATTTGGCCGAGCCTTAATGATGATCAATGGATGAAGGTAGATCTTTTTTAAACTTAAGGACATAAGTTGCTGGGTTTATAATATATATTAATAGAGCTATTCAATTTAGTATGTGAATGTGCCTTTCTGTAGTTTAGTAGTTTTATGTTGGAGGGACTGTACTTGGAAAGAAATGGAAAATAATATAGCAAGTGATATTATATTTTGCAGGTGGAAGTTGCTTTGAGAGACCTTATTCTCTCTGACTATGCCAAGAAGAATAATGTCAATACATCAGCATTAACCCAATCAGAAATCCGTGATATTATACTTGGAGCTGAGATAACTCCCCCCTCTCAACAAAGGCAACAGATTGCGGAAATTGAAAAGCAGGTAGGTGATTTTGTCGCAGTTCTGATGTTTAATGTAAGGTAATGTGCTCTCTGGTATGAATGAAACAAATTGTTTGCTTAATATTTAATAACAGAGATTCATAAACATTTTATGCAGGCAAAGGAAGCAAGCCAGCTCACTGCAGTTACCACAAGGACTACAAATGTGCATGGTGATGAGTTGATTGTCACCACAACCAGTCCATATGAGCAGGCCGCTTTTGGTTCTAAAACAGATTGGCGTGTGAGGGCGATATCTGCCACAAATCTGTATCTTCGTGTCAATCATATCTATGTTAACTCTGATGATATCAAGGTACACTTCTGTGGCTTTTTGCTTTAGTGATATGTTCATTTCTGGATTTCTAAGTAGTATTTCTCTTTGGATTTTACAAGGGCTCATTGCTTCTGATTGTGGTTGTTTGAACAGGAGACTGGTTATACATACATTATGCCAAAGAACATATTGAAAAAATTCATTTGCATAGCTGATCTTAGGACTCAGATCTCAGGGTATATTTATGGTATAAGCCCTCCAGACAATCCACAGGTGAAAGAAATTCGCTGTATAGCTATGCCTCCACAATGGGGAACGCATCAGCAAGTTCACTTGCCTTTGGCTTTGCCGGAGCATGAATTTTTGAATGATTTAGAGCCTTTGGGATGGATGCATACACAACCCAATGAGCTTCCTCAGTTATCACCTCAGGTTTGTTGTTTGCTGTTTATTAATTAGTGTAGAAGGAAGATTGCCTTTACATAGCCACGGAAAGTGTGCTTAATGGCAAGGAATTTCATTAAATATTTATTTTGCTTGTCATGGTTTATCAGGACTTAACATGCCATGCTCGAATCTTGGAGAATAATAAGCAGTGGGATGGAGAGAAGTGTATCATTCTTACATGCAGTTTCACTCCTGGCTCCTGTTCCTTAACTGCATATAAGCTCACTCCAACAGGTTATGAGTGGGGACGGCTCAACAAAGACACTGGAAGCAATCCGCATGGTTATCTGCCTACTCATTATGAGAAAGTACAAATGCTTCTCAGTGACCGTTTCCTGGGATTTTACATGGTATTTTCCTCATCTATTTTACCGGAAGAAAAGTATTTATGTATTGGTAACTTCTTTTTATATTCTTAGTTATATTTAATCCTGATCAAATCGTACGACAGACAAATCCATTCTTCATTACTAGATACACTGCAGTTCTAGGTGTTAAACTAAAAAGTACATCCAGTACGGTATATAGAATGTTTAGGGTAAAATTTGACTCTAGCCAAAATTTTACACACGTAAAAAACCCCTTCGACTCTTCCATGCCAATGTCCCCAATTTTGTAACATATGGCAAGCCTCTGCTAATTATCTTCATTTGATTTCCATCCCTAAAAACTCCTGTTCATTAATCGTTTGTGCAGGTACCAGATAATGGCCCTTGGAATTACAACTTTATGGGTGTCAAGCATACAGTTAGTATGAAGTATGGAATTAAGCTTGGAGCTCCTCGTGACTTTTATCATGAGGATCACCGTCCTACTCACTTTCTGGAGTTCAGCAATCTTGAGGAGGGTGATCATGCAGAGGGAGATGCTGAAGATGTATTTACTTAGCTTCAGTTCGCTGGCAAGTTTTGGGTATTTAACTTTCCAATCCACCGAGAAATATGAGATATGCGGGTAAGCTAGCTAGCATGACTTGTGAGCAAATGCTTTAGTTTTAGCAACTGTCTAATTGTTTTATAAATATCTTCTCCAAAAGTTGGAAAAAGCAATCTTTCGTCGTTTCTGGGGAATACAAGTCAGAAAAATCCTTTCTGGACTGTATTTGTATAAATATGAAACTGGTGACGAAAAGGTTGCAGTCATATAATCCTTACTTGGCATTACTTGTTTTTATCTTTCATCACGAGGGGTAAACATTCGGGAAACTTTTATGTGCTAAATTTTAGCCTATGGCTAATTTTAATTTTCAAAATCTATAAGATATAATGTTTTACTTAAATTATCAAAATTATTCAAAAATTACATAAAATCCTTATAGAAATGGGAATATTTGTAAAAAATATTGCCACTCGCAAAGTTTAATTTTCCCTTGTAAACCTTGTCACATTGAACAAACATTGTAATACGTTTTCCAGGTATTCTAATAAACCCTAGTTTGATTTCCTTCTCTTGTCAACATGTAAATTCCCTTATTTCTTGATATTAAGAGTCAACACATTACTCATCCAGATTTATAAAAAAACCAAATTGCCAAACCTCTCATAGCTTAAAAGATTTGGGGTTTAGCAAATGAACAAACATTTTAATACATTTTCCAGGTATTGTAATAAACCCTAGTTTTTTTTCCTTTTCTTGTCAATATGTAAATTCATTTATTTCTTGATATTAAGAGTCAACACATGACGCATTAAGCTATAGTAATAACCTAAGCTCTATTAAGCATCCAGATTTATTAAAAAACAATTTGTCAAACTTCTCATAGCTTGAAAGATTTGGGTTTTAGATAGTTCTATGCTAGTTTTATTTATTTAAATCTCATCGTTTTTTTAAATGATTCTTTACTCCTTTACGAACATTACATGTTTGGAATTTTTTCCCTCTATTTTGAACAGATTTGTGATAAACATAAATATAAATATTATAATGATAATAACGGCAAATAACATTAAATACTAGTATATAAAGATATTATTCAATATATCTTTATATACTTTATTGTTCAGTATATTTTATATACTTTCATAAATATTTAATTATCATCATGCATATATCAATCATTTATTACTCAATATATATTTCTGTATCATCATTCATATATCGATCATTTATTACTTCTTTATATACTTGCGTAAATTTTCTTACAATCTCGTTATAAATGTGTTTATCCCATTTGATATCACAGCGAAATATTCTTACAATCTCGTTATAAATATGTTTGTTTATCCCATTTGATATCACAGCAAATTAGTGGGTTATACTGTTATAATTCCTCAAAAACTCGGATGTACCCCGCCTCAATCGCTGCTCGTACACTTTATACTGCTGCCGCCATACATTGTGGTCATCCGTACAACATACAATCTGCCATTGGTATGCTTCTGATTTACTTCATTTACTTGCCGCAGCCACTAATCTTTGTATCTTTGTACTTGAAACCCGTTGTTTTTCTGGGTTGCCAATATGCACCCCGCAGCTTAGCATTGAATGCTGCTGGTTGCATTGGTGGCTACGCATTCAATGCTGTGCGATGGTGTGCATATTGGCAACCATTTTTCTACTCAGCTGTAGCTGTACAGTCCACCTACCGAGCTACCATTTCTTAAGGTGTAAGTAAAAGATTATATGTTTGGATTGTTTTTCTGGCAATTTGGAATCAGATTGTTGAAATTGTAGATATACATTGTTGGAATTGCATAATCTGGGTGCATAGGGGTTTTTAAGGGCTTTGAATCCATTTTTGCAATAAAAATGCAATATAAACAATGAAAAACCGCGATTGCAACAAAGATTTTGTCATCAGATTTCAGTAGCATAAGTAACTAGAAAAATCTAGAACATAGAATGATTAACCAACTCCTTTCTTTAATAACATTTATACTTTCTGTACCCATTAGATTTTACTGTTAATTTTTTCATTCTATATTTAAGTTGGATCTGAAAAAGCATATTAAAAATCCAATATTTCGTGCTTTACCTTTAAAGAGATTTGAATAAATGATATGCTCAAACTTGTAAACTTTGTGCTTGACCTTTAAAGAGATTTGAATAAATGATATGCTCAAACTTGTAAACTTTGTGCTTGACCTTTAAAGAGATTTGAATAAATGATATGTTCAAACTTGTAAACATTGTCTATACAATAAAATTGAATTGGGCCGTGCAAAGAATCAAAGAAGCTAATAGTGCAATGAAAATTATGGATAGGATTGAAAAGCATAAAAGAACGAGGGGAAAGGTGACAGAATTGACAAGTTAATTCAAGATTTTGAAAGATGATGTCAAGATTATTAATAAAAGGTAGTGATTGAAAAGAAAAAGGCGTCGAAGATAACTAATGATGATAGATAAATGATTGATCGAGTAAATAATAAAGATGATTGATGGAGTAAATAATAAAGATGATAGATAGATAAATTATTGGTCGAGTACATAAAAAAGATGAGTCAATGATAATATTTATAACTTACAAAAATTACCAAAATTCCAAGTGGGCCAACCCCATGGATTTAAAATTAAAATATCAGCAATTGATAATGAGGCACTATGAAAGATATTATTTGCTTCAATCTCGTGCATTCAACAAATTATAAATGAAGATTTCTTGATAAAAGAAACTATAATTCAAGAGGGTCGTATATAACTAACACACCCACTTAACTTGTGGTTGGTGAATGTCGATGGATGAATCATCGGCCACAAGTTAAGTGCCGTTGCTAGATTTTGTAGATCTTTGAGCAACATTACCGTCAACAGAGAAAAATTCCTTTGTTCGGTTCTTTGGAGTAAATCTACATTGGTCGTAGTTAGATCTTTTTCCAACATTACCACAATGAAGCAGAAATCGATGACTGAGGTAGTGTTGGAGGTGTTTTGCGGCAGGAAAGGATGATTCAATGAGTGAGGGTTGGGAGAGATAATACCTATCTCTACAAATCTCACAAAAAGAAATGCTCTAATGCAAGTCTTCCATGGAGGTAAGGCTTGATGTGAGGTGGCATGAGGCTATGAGGCTAACAACCCATCCATAGTGAAAACTTATAGTCAAAACATTGATGAAGAATCTTTGGGATTCTAGGATTTGTGGAGATCAACTTCCATCCTTGGTTGAAAGTGGAGTGTGTAACAACGATATTTGTTATTCTAACACCTGTTGGTGTAGCAAGCTACAAATTATATACAAATTATATTCTGCTTAATATCTGGAAGGCTGATAAGACCAAGCTCCAAGAAAAGAAGGCAAGTCTACTGTTTCTCTTAAAATCATGATGTGGAAATCACAGCCTAAGACCTTGAAGTTAAAAAGTAAAAAAATAGAAGTTTAACGATACTTGTAGATTTTGATAGTACCCATAATGAAATATACGTCAATTTCGCTAAATAGCTAAACTTTTTTGTGTACCCAATGAAGGGCCTCATAGTTATAGTCGTTGCTAGACAAAAGGTCAAACGAGTAGGAAGATGTCATAAAATCCCTGTTCAGATACAAGAATTAGACCTACAAACTGGATGTTATGCTCTACCATTAGATGAGATGGTTATGGTACTAGTAGTTGAATGGTTAACTAAGTTAGGCAGTTATACAACCAACCTTGAAGAACAATTCATAAAATTTAATTATCCCTGTCCAATACAAGAATTGCAACTACAAACTGGATTTTATGCTACCATTAGATGCGATGGTTACGGTGCTAGTAGCTGAATGGTTGACAAAGTTTGGTTGTAACAACCAAACTTTGAAGAACAATTTATAAAATTTAATTGTTTATGATAACATTATGGTGTTAAGGTTTTGCTCTCAACAAAATAAGAATTACAACTCATGAAAAGAACTGAATTGGATTTACTAAGTGGATCTTATGCTACCGTAGATGAAATGCTTATGGTGTTAGTAATTGAATGGTTGACAAAGTTAAGTAGTTATACAACCAACTTTGAAGAACAATTCATAAAATTTAATTGTTTATGATAACATTATGGTGTTGAAGGTTCTGCTCTCAAAAAAAGATGAATTACAACTTACTAAAAAAAAGTTTAATTGTTTATGATAACATTATGGTATTGAAGGTTCTGCTCTCAAAAAAATATGAATTACAACTCACGAAAAAAGAAAAAGTAAAAAACACATGTACAGGTACATATAAAGTATAAAGACAATGACAAGCAAGGAAAGTATAAATATATTGGAATATAAAGTACAAGTTATCTAATTACCCGCTATCTATTAAGTACAAGTTATTTAATTACCCATTGTTTATGCCTCATGCCTCAGCTACATGTTATCACACAAAATGCACACTAACTCAACTCTCAGCTGCAAAATGGAGTTTGACTAAACCTTGTGCACATTAGCTAGACTTCGAGCTACTAGATTGAGTAACACTATCACAAGAACTGCACATTACCATGCCACTAATTGTAGTTATCACATGAGTTCAGAGGAGTTTATTAGGAGCTTGACTGTCACATGAATTGCACATTAGCTCAGCTCCCAGCTGCAAAATGGAGTTCGACTAAACCTTGTGCACATTAGCTCAACTTCGAGCTCCTAGATGGAAGTCCAGTGTCACAATGAAAATAAGTTGTGTTGGTGATGTAATTGATGTTAAAGCTATGTTTAGGTGTAAATTCTAGGTTGATTGAAAAAACAATATTCAAGACAAGACTTGCTCAATTTTTCTCAAACTTATGGGTTCAAGGGTATTATATAAATGCTTGATTTATGGGTGTGAAGTTATTTTAAATTAAATAAAATCAATTTTATATTTAAAAATAAGATTTAAAGAAAGAATAAATAAATATTTTGGTATTATGGTGAGTGGAGGCCAATTTTTCTTTTTGACAAAACTAGTACAATGTTTCAAAGCCATTACAACAATATACTCATAATGAGCTCAAATATCATTTATGAGAATAGAACTTTAGTGTGGAGGATAACACTCCAATATGATCTTTTGCAAACCCTAGATTCTTTTGAGCTGTAAGGCCATTTCAACATGTCACAAAGTGGATAGTAACATTTTTCTTCAAAACATCCAATGGACAATATATTTCACTAACATATTATTGTTAATAATTATGTTTTTTTAAGCTGACATATTATGATGGAAGCTTACCTAGTGATAACAAAGGCCATTTCAACATGTCAGAAAGAGGGAGTTGAACTTAGGTGGGGAGTCTAACATTTGTTGAGAGGGATCAAATCTCCCGAGGTGCAAAGCTTGCATAATGCTTCCCCCATTGAAGTTTCAATGCTAGTTTATTTATATTTTATATTTTATTTAAGTCGATATGTAATTTATATTTTTCATTTTTTATTTTTAATATTTTTATTTAACTTGATAGGATCTCTCCCCATACTGACTCGCTATGTGCAAATACTTGTCCTACCTCAATTTTTACTATTATTTTTAAAATGATTATTAATTGAATTAAATAGTGTTATTAATATTAATTAATTATTATTAATTAATAGATTTTCATATTTATTTTAAAAATATATATCTATTAATTGTTGTTAATAAAATTAAGTAATATTATTAATGTTAATTAATTAATAAAATTTTATATTTTTTTTAATGATATGTTTCTTTTAAATTTTGTAGTAAATTTCTTAACCCTAAAACTTTTAATTAATGTTGATTAATCATTGAAAAGCATATAATAAAAAACTATATTTCTCATTAATCTCAATGTAAAAAATAATATTAAACTCATTAAAAGATGCCAATAATTTTGTTTTACACAAGGTAAAATTTTGTTTTACCATAATGTAACATATTATGGTTGGATAAACACTGAAACCACTTTACTTTCCTTCAATACAAAATGGATTCCTCAAGCCTCATTGTTTGCAAGTGAAATTTAAATAGTAAATTTTTATTTAGGTAACATGGATCCCTAAGTTTTTAATATCCTAATCCAAAAGTAGAGACTTTTTTTCACTGTGCAATGTACTTTTTACGTAACTTATATTCATAACAGCTCGATTTTATTCAAATCATAACAACTCGATTTGGTTCACAGCTCATAGCTATATCTGGATTTCGACCTTATCCACTGCTTATAGCAGTCCGATCCAACAACAATAAATAGACTTACAGAATTATAAAGGCATTGAAAACGGATTAAATGTTTGCAAACTGACAATAGTTGAGTTGCGAAACATTTACTTGAATGCTAGGTAAATGGTTTCTTTCTCAATTTGTTGAAGCTGTGAAATAATTACTGGAATGTTGGGTAGAATGTTATAGACTGTAAAAATCATATAGACTGTAAAAATGTTATAATCCTTGAATTGTTGGAAAAAACGTTTACATGCATAGCGTTGGGCTTTTATTTGTTCCAACTTGGTTGCTGGTAAAAACGGCTCCCTACCAAATCTTATTTATTGATTGTAAAATGTTTTAACGGCTCCCCACCAAATCTAATTGACTGTAAAATGTTTTAAACCTTGTAATGTTGGGTAAAAAGTTGTCATGCATAACGTGGCCTTCAAAACCTTTTTGAATGTAAAAAAATTTAAAACTGATGTTGGGCTTGACATTGGCCTTCAAAAATGAAGTTGGCAATCAAAAAAAGGTTTTGGAGAGTAAAATAGATTTAAAAGTGATTCTAGGTATAATGTTGGCCTTCAAAAAGGTTTTGAATCTAAAAAAATTTACACTGGTATCGGGTCTACAACAAATCTCCATATTTGCGTCGAGAGGCGCTCTACAGCCTAGTATGGGGGAGATCTTGTAACATTACATAACGTTATGTAACGTTACATAACGTTACAAAATAATAAAAAAATAAAAATTTAATTATCGGCTAAAATAAATGTTCACCAAAAAAAACCTAATATGAGAGGGAGATCTTGTAAGGTTTGTTGAATAACTTTTGTTAATAACAAAATAATAAAAAATAAAATTTTAATTATTAGCCAAAATAAATGTGGGTTAAAAAAAACATAAAATGAGGGAGATCTTGTAACTTTTGTTACTTACAAAATAATAAAAAATAAAATCAAAAAATAATTTTTTTAATTATCACCCAAAACAAATGTAGGCCAGAAAAACAACATAATATGGGGGAGATGTTGTAATGTTCTTACCTAACAAAACAATAAAAAAGTAAAAATTTACATATTGAGAAAAAAATGCGGGTCAGAAAAAAACACAATATGGGGGAGATGTTGTAATGTTCCTACCATATAGAATAAAAAAAAAATAAAATTGAATTATCTGCAAAAAATGTTGGCCTTGCACATGGTTTTAAAACAATGTGCAAGGTCTCTTAAACGACCCATGGTTTTATTGTACATGGTTTAGGAGGGCATTGCAATGGTTTTAAGACCATGTGCAAGGCCTCCTAAACAACCCATAGTTTTAGGAGGGCCTTGCATATGGTTTTAAAACCATGTATGGGGAGATGTTGAAATGTCCGTTCCTAACAAAATAAAAAATATTATATGTCGGAGAAATTGATCCCTCTCGGTCCTTGATAGAGCCTAGGATTTGGATTTAACGCTGGTATTTATAGCCGACATTTACAAGAGGAACGTTACAAGATCTCCCCCATACTGGGCTGTAGAGCGCCTCTCGGTGCAATAACATTACGATGATGGAAGCTTACCTAGTGATAACATATGGATTGTAGATCTATTGTTTTTTCGATGCAATTAAACTATTAATAAATAATATATGACTGATAGGCTTCAATAAATGTTGATAAAAGGGGTTAGCATTTTTCTCCATTAAACTATTGATAGCAATAAAGTGGCTTGTGGAGGACTCGTGAAACTTGGTTCAAGCTCCGCTCAAACTTGGCAATTCAGATTACAAAATTTTGATTTTTTGTTTTCATTTGTAAAATTTTGTAAGTTAGTCCTAGATGAATCAAGAATTTGGTGAGTATGTGAGTCGATAGCATTTTTTTACATTAAACCATTATAAAAATATGTTGCTATTAATAGCAATAAAGTTTGACTTGTGAAGGGCTTGCAAATTGCCATGAGTTTTGTGGGTCATTTCCACACTTGCTTGAAGCTTGGCTAAGACTTGCCTTAAATTCAAATTACTCAATTTTACTATGTTTTGATTTTTTCTATATTATGAGCTTTTGAAAGTTTTGGCTGAATTGAGTCTTTGTTGAGTATGTAACTCTTGAAAAATAACAATTGAGGAATGCAATTTTTGATACAAAGGAGTTGAGGATATCTTTTATTAAAAACTATTACTAGTAATTGCCCCCAAAGGGACAAAGCTACATCGATAGAAACGATGAATGAAAATTTAAGATTGACATATACACCCACTTGATTTTAAGGTTGCCTATGGATAAGATAACAAGTATAGAAAATATCACTTAAATTGTTAGATATGTGTAGAATTCGGGTGAAAAAAATGAATATATAGGATAAACAAAAGCCAAAATATGAATATATAGTATAGACAAACATGTGTAAAATTTGAGTAAAAACACATGTTGAAAATTTGAACAAAAAGTAGTTTTTTTATGACAAATATGTCAAGTCAACCATTATGGTTGACTCATTTTATTGAAATTCTATTGGTTCTTGAATTCCAACTCATAAGAATTTATTGTTGGCTCGTTTTCTTATGAGGCCTATTTTAGACCCCAAATTTCCTCTAATACAAGTCTTTGATCCTTTCTTTTTTTTTCAAGAGGAAAAAACTGTCCTTGTTATTTAGTTGAATCAAAAGACATTAATACATATCATCAACCACATGTGGCCTTTCACATGACTGCCCACCCAGATATTCCATCAAGAGGAAAGGCACGAAATACCCAGCATACCCATCAGAAGACTGTCTCATCATGTGATGAGGACTGTCAGTGCATTCACATCGATCGAGAGCCAATAAAACTCTGTTCTGCATTCTAAAGAGAAGCACTTTACTAGTAAGTACAACTGCGGGAAGGATAAAATACCCTTACTGGCCTGAAACGAACATGTATATGGCCCCAAGATTCCACAAAGAGTGGAATGCCTCAAAATAACATGGTCAAAAGAGCTGAATGTAATCTTTAAATACCAGGGAATTCTCATCAAATTCCATAAAGCATCCTTTTCCTTTTGGAAGAGAAAGTGCCAATTTAGATAGACGGTCAGCAGTCTTGTTGTGCTCTCGATATATGTGATAGTATGACAGATCCTGGAAGCTAGAGGCTAGCTTTTTAGTCTCCCTGCACCAATGAACAAGTTCAGGTGGGGAGAGGGCAGTCGATCCTTTTGCCCAATTGATGATTACCTGAGAATCACCATAAATCTGGGCATTAGGGATCCCCATCATATGAGATATGCGCAAGAGTGCCCAGAGACTGAGCAACTCTGCCTTGGTATTTGTGCCATGTCCAACTCCCAGCGAAAATTCGAGATAGTGGGAGTCATTAAGAAAAATACACATGCCAGCACCAGCAATTATGTTTTTGGATGCACCATCAATAAAGCCACAGGGGAAGTGCTTGACAGGAGTAGGTCCAATAATCATACTTCGACTCTTCTTGGTACCGGCCCCATATACTGATGATTGTATAGACAACATAGTCTGCTGAATAATGCCATGTATATTCCTGGATTCCCCATCAAAAACAACCCTATTACGGGCTTTCCAAACAATCCATAACATATAGAAAAGCAACAGGAAGGAAGGCGAGCTTTTTGGAATGTTGTCAATCCAGCCTTGTATCATGGCATCCAAAGAAATACCAGTGATGCATGCAATGATGTTAAAATGATCCACAAAAAAATCTGAGACAGATTTCCATACCCAGCAGTGAGAGAACAAGTGGACGATCGTTTCCTCATTTGACCAGCATAGAGGGCAAATACCAGGGCCTGAGAAGCCTCTCCTCTGTAAGTTATCCCAAGTAAGGACTCGATTATGTAAGACAAGCCAAATAAAACATGAAATCTTTTGTGGAAGAGCCTTATGCCAAACAAAAGGATGGACAACCACATGTTCCAGATGTGATGAGGAGTAACAAATACAGTCATATGCCTCCTTAGCTGTTATAGTGTCATTTTTCTTATTAAAAGACCACACAAGTTTATCAGAGCTATCCGATAATCGAATGCCAGCAGCAGATAGATCATAAATAAAATCATTCCACATCGAAGCGTAGATGCCACCAAGATCAAGATCAGATGTCGAATACCAGTAATGCTGGTCAACTGAACAAGGATTGTGCGCTTGTGCCAGAGTGCAGATATTTAAATCTTCTAGGTAAGATCTAAGATCTTATGGGAAAGAAAATGGAGCTGATAATCCAACAATCGGATCGATCCCCAGAAGGATACATTCACCATTACCAACCTGCCAAGACAGATGCAAACCCATCCAAGGTAGTACCTGAAGAAAGCCCCGCCAGAACAGTGATACATTGCGAGTGCTAAAAGATTTGGACCGAAGCCAGTCCACAAACGTCCCACATTTTAAATATTTGGCTTCAAGTACCTGGAACCAGAGACCATGTGTATGGAGTGCTTTCCAAAACACATTCAACCGTAGAGCTTGATTGAAATAGTTAAGATTTTTAATGCCCCAGCCTCCAGTAGATTTAGGCCTAGAAAGGTCGTTCCAGTTAGATAGATGGAATTTGAATGTAGAATCGGAAGATCCCCAAAGAAAATTAAAAATAAGTCTTCTGAGCTTCTGGAGAATGGAACAAGGAAGGGGTGCTAATCCCATCCAGTAAACAGGTATGCTGGTGAGGACAGCATTGACAAGTACAAGTCTCCCTCCGAGGGACAAGTATTTAAAAGCCCAATGATTAATCCTCTTCTCAAATCTGTGCAGTAACCAATACCAGTCAGCAACTCTGTAATTCAGGGGCTTTAATTGGAATCCCAAATATGTGATACCAGATTGAAGAGTATGCATCTTATAGGGCAGAACAGTTTTGAAATCATTGAGACAGGTATCATCAAAATTATGATAGAGCATACATGACTTATTCGAATTAATTCTCATACCCAATGCTTTACAAAATGTGTCAAGAAGAGCCTCAAAAGCCAACCAATCCTGGAGGGTACCAGAACCCATGAGTATGACATCATCCACAAAGAGTAGGTGGGAGAGGGTAAGAGAAGGCGAGATTCTAATACCCTTGATGAGTCCATTGTCCCTGGCATCTTTAATAAGCAGACTGAGACCCTCTATGACCAAAATAAACAGCAGTGGGGACAAAGGACAGCCTTGTCTGATTCCACGAGAGGCAGGGAAGAAACTGGTAGGGGTCCCGTTAATCAAGACAACAAAGTTAACAGATGAGATACAGCTCATGATCCAGTTGACAGTGAGAAGGGGGACACCAATCTGAATGAGGATAAGCCGGATATAAGTCCAGTCAACACGGTCAAATGCCTTGGTGAGATCCAGTTTGAGAATAAATGCACAGGAGTTCTTGATTTTTACTGAGTGAAGTACTTCCTGAACAATACCAATAGGCTCAGTAATTTGACGGTCTTTTAGAAACCCGAACTGTTCTTGTGAGATACCCAAATCAAGAAAGGGTTTCAGTCTACCAGCAATGACTTTTGCAATGAGTTTGTAAAGTAGGTTACAGAGAGAGATGGGCCGGAAATCAGCAAAACTACGAGGGTTGTCCTTTTTTGGAATAAGTGGAATAAAGGTAGAGTTCAGGGAGGGGGGGATGTGCCCAGAAATTCTAGTAGAATCCACCATCTGAGCCAGGGTAGGGCCAAGAAGATCAAAAAAGAATAAGTAGAATTCCATCGGCCACCCGTCTGGGCCCGGACTACGATCTTTTTTAAAAGACTTAAGTGAGTGCTCAATCTCCATTAATGAGACCTGTGAAGTAAGGCTAGAGGAGTGCTCATCAGATATCATCCTGGGAAAGAGGGAGATAACTTTAAGTTGTTGGTTTAGGCAGGTGAGACCCTCATCCTGGAAAGTGTGCTCAAAAAAATATTTACCAAGTTCCTTTAAAGGTCCCTCTTCCATAATAACATTACCCATATCATCTTCCAGGGACCAAATCATGTTTTGTGTCCTTCTGCCAGATGCAAATGTATGGAAAAATTTAGTGTTTGAGTCCCCCTGTAAGGCCCATTTGAGTCTGCTCTTAAGTTGCCAAGTCAGCTGGAAGTGTTCAAGGATGCTATATCTTTCAGCGCTAAGACGAGAGAGCTGGGCCTTTTGCTCCTTCGTTAAAATGCCAAAGGAGAGAATAGACTCAATGTCACGGTCCAGATGGGAAGAAGCCTTTACAAGATTGGCAGACTTATCCTTAATCCAACACTTAGCATCAGACTTGAGGTACCTAAGTGTCGAGCAGAGGTCCTCAATACCAGAGGAGTGATTTAACTCAGAGTTATTTGACCACCAGATATGAAACCATTTAATAAAGTCAGAATTTTCCAGCCAAGATCTATTGAATTTAAATGGATAGTTAAAGGGACCTTTTGGTGGATTCCACTCAAAGAGAATAGGATAATGATCGGATATGAGGGAGTAGTGTTTCCAAGTTTTGTAATCTCTGAGGAATGGCAGAAGGTCATGTGAGATAAGATACCTGTCTAGACGCTTACAGATGCCATCCTTACCAGTCCGACCATTGCTCCATGTTGGACCGATCGAGGGAGGAGCAACATCAACGAGGCCAACAGAGCCAAAGAGGGAATTAAAGTGATCAGAGTGATGGTCCAAAGTGGCCTTACATCCCCAGATTTCCGAGGCGTGGAGGGTAAGATTAAGGTCACCTGCCAAAATAAGGTGTGGAAGATTGAGAAGACCACCACGAAGGGATTTATCCCAGAATGAAATCCTATCTTTATAGGGACCATAGACATTCAGAACATGGATAGGATTAGGGAGACCACGGATGTGAGCGAGAAGTAAAATTCCGGCAAAAGTATGGAAGGCTTTGCATTTCACATTAAGGGGATTCCAGGCAGAGAGGAGCCCGCCCGAAAGACCCCGTGCACTAATAGCACAGAATTCCCATGATGGCAAGATTTTAGAGAAAGAAAAGAGGGTCGGAAGTGCACTGCACATAGTTTCCTGTAGAGGAATAATGTCTGGATGAAGGGTATTAATGAGTGAACGGAGACCAAAAGATTTGGGCCTGCCTCCAAGCCCACAAACGTTGAGTGAGAGAATGATCATTAAGACGAGTCCAATGGGGGGGAGCTCGCTCTAAGACCTCGGGGAGGATGACCATCATCTTCCAATAATCAAATAGAAAGCGGGATATACGGAGGAGAGACCAGAGAGAGGACACGAGGCTCCGATTTCTTTTTAGGTTTCCTGATAGTAACGTTGGCGAATCTGATGGAGTTAAGTGGGAGGGTGGTAGAGGATTGCGGGGTGGTGGCTGTGAAGATGGAGAGGTATTTTTTGAGGGCAGGATCAGAGAAAGATGGTGAGGAGGTGGGGCTATGTGGTGTATGACCAGGGGAGGAGGGTGGTACCAAAGGCGGAGAGTAAGCCTGTAGTGGGCCTATCAGTGGAGGGTTGGTGAGGGTGGGGCCAGTGAGAGGTGGACGTGCAGAGAGGGGTGGAAAGTCCACCAATGAATCAAGGGCCGGAGGACATAAAAAATTGTTCACAGCCAGGGTGCCAGGGGAGCTTGATTGAGCAATAGTATCAGTCGAAGAAGGGTCCAATGAAATAGTAGGATCAGACGAAGGTGTGACCAAGGGAGAGGGATCCAGTACAGTGACTTCTGGTAAGGGAGGGGCCAAGACCTTTTTATGGGACATGATCAGGCTGTCGACTGCCTCAAATAGAGCTTCAGGAACAATTTCAACAGGTGGATAAGAGTCAAAATCTGTACCTGAGTGAATGTGACGAGGAGCCTGGATACGATGCGGGGATGAGGGTGACGAGAAAAAGCTGGTGGCCGATAGATCATCACCAGAGATCCTTTGAGTACAAGAGCGTCTAAGGTGGCCAACAGCTCGACATATGCTACAGCGAAACGGTACGAAGAGATAATCAAGTCTTTGAATCAGCAGACGATCATCAAGTAAGAGTTCAACCTCTGCAGGTAACCCCCGAGAAATGTCCATCTCTACCAGGATACGAGCAATCCTTTTGTTGTATACATGCAGAAAGTCCTCATCGACAGAGACAAAGTGGCCGATAGTATTGCCAATACCTTCCAGATTGGGCTTGCTCCACAGGGGAAAGGGCAGCTGCGGCAAGAGGACCCAAAGGTGGCGCTTTCTAATCTTTTCCTTAAGTGGATCGAAATTAGTATGCCAGCGGCCGAGCACCAAAGACCCTTTACCGACATGCCATAAGCTATCCAAAACTCTGGTGCAATGTTCTGGGTCCAGAAAAACGAAAACAATCCATCCTCTAGAGAGCAAACTGATAGTCGGGACATAGTTAAATAAGGGCTTCCAGTGCTCGTTTGCCCAAGAGACCCAGGATTGCTTATCCATTTTACAATACTCCAGACGGCCAACCAACGCACGGGAGCACAGGGTGGATACTCTGTCAATGAAAATATCGTGGCCCAGAACATATCGATACCGTTCAGCCGAGGCCTTGATGCATTTGGATTTACGTTTCCGACGGTGACGAATCGAACCCCTAGAATCTGCCATGTCCTAAAGCATAACTGCAACAGAAGGAAAGACCCCAAAAAAAATCCACAAGGGCACTCGAAACCAAGAACAGGGAGCCCGTGTCGTGAGGGCAAGGTGGGTCACGTGAGACAATCAGCAAGAAACAAGTGACTAAAGTCAAACCCCAGGGGAAAAGAGGGTAGGCAGCAGAGTCCCTAGGAAGAAAAATAAAACCACAGTCAAAACCAAACAAGAGAAAACATAAAGACTCTACACGATGATGTGAGATACAGACCACGAAAAAAAACCCTCGTCAGCAAGTACCCATGAGGCCAATGTCAACGGCTGTCAATACCAAGAGAATGGTGTCGGGGGAGATGACCAAAGAATAAGAGCAACGGGCTACAAGTAAAAGAGTAGTCACGGAGTCAAACCATAACCCCAAAAAACCAGAGCAGAGAGTCCCTGCACAAAGATGTGGGAACAGACCACGACTAAACCCTCGTCAGCAAGTACCCATGAGGCTAATGTCAACGGCCGACAAAACCAAGAGAATGGTGACGAGGGAGATGTCCAAAAAAGAGCAACAGACAAGTGAGTGGTCCCGAAGTCAACCCAGTACCCTAAAATACTGGAGCAGAGGAGGAAAAAAATACATGCAAAGGTGGTGGGCAGGACGTCAATAAAATACATCCATTACCGAGCCGCGACAGGAGCGATGCACTTCCCACTTTTTAGTTAATGCTTGGTTGGTACTAGTCCCCCAGTGAAGGGGAGGGACTCCAAGCCAGGCCGCATAAACTCAGTAACCACAACCTTTGCTGAAACCTCAACTGGTGAGTTGAAAACACAATGAACCCTGCAAGAAAGGAGACGGGCTAAAAGATAAAAAATAGCAACCCTTCTGCCACACCAGAAAGCAGAGTCTACCCGGGAGCGAATAGTCATAAAACCACCGAACATGACAGCTTAACAAAGGAAGAGAGTGCCCAGGCACTCGGCAGGATGTGGAGCGCCATGGCAGGTTAGAAGGGAGAAACAGATGTCCCCAAAACCCCAGGCGCCATCGCTGCCATCCAACCCTCAGAAACCCTCAGGCGCCATCACTCCCTTAAGTCTTTGATCCTTTCATGAAGGCGATCTTGTCCTTGCCTTTATCCAACCAAAGAAAAATTAGGACCCAAAAATTTCAAGTCACTTCTCTAGATAATTACCCCTAACTCTTTATTGGAATGAGACAACTCCATATCGAGATATCGAATCTGACCGGATCCAAAGGATTGGAAAGACTAACTCTACTTAGATCCATTCATTATAGCAAGCAAATATGTTTAAAGTTTAGACAAAATATATGATTATTTACTAAGCAATATTAAAATCAAGTGAACATGACACAATCTTCTTCCATTCAAACTAAAGCCTCCCTAGAGGATGTGGGTGGAATAGGATAACATTTTGAAAATTTTCAGGATACATTTGAGTTTGAAGAGATCATTTGAGTTTGAAGAGATCAAGGTTTGTACACCAAAATATATACACATATAATAATTATTTACCATTACCTTTCATATGACGGGTGACCAATTGACAATTGCTAAGCACATGAAATGAAATAGATAGAACACATGCCTCCCTTGTAAAACCCAAGTATTAATGGGTAAACAAATCCTAGATATTCTTTTAAGATAGCAAATCAACCGATTAAAGAGGGCTGTAAATGAAACCAACCTAGTTTTTATTTTATTATTATCATTTAAGATGAACTCAAATTAAATAAATTTAATTTTTGATATTAAAACAAGGATAATATATTTAGATCCACTTAGAAGTCAAACTCTTGAAATATTTGACCAAATTCCCTTTATAAATTTAACTTTTGATATTGAGACAAGGATAATATATTCAAATTCATTAAGAAGTAATAATTAATTTCTCGAAATCTTGAAATATTGGGCCAAATTCCCATTAGAGCATTTTCCTTGTGAAATGGTATCTTTGATGTCAATGAGATTCAAATTCACTCAGAAGCAATAATTAATTTCTCGAACTCTTGAAATATTGGACCAAATTCCTATTATAGCATTTTCCTTGTGGAATGTTATCTTTGATGCCAATGAGATAAGATTGGTAGACTCAACCTTTTCAATTATGGGGAACAAAGTACACCAAAAATAATAATGATTTTAGGAGCTAAAATGACAAGGAGATTTAAGGAGATTTATCAAATGTAGATGCATAGGATTTAAAAATAACTACACATTCATTAATTAAATCAACTAGAATAATTTGTGAGGGATTTCAAGCTTGATTCCACAATCCTTCTATTAGTTTGCCATTTTTTATTATTGATCCTTATTAAGCTTGGCTTCTCTATCTTCATCCTTGTCATCCATTTGTGATGTGTATATTTCTTTTAATTAAAATAAATAAATTTCTAACCATGAAGGCATTTTTGTAAATTAAGAGGATTGTAATTTAAATTAATTTATAGCAAAATATAATTATAATAAAAAATTGTATAATTATATCTATTAAAATTAATTATCTATGTAATATATAATAATAATAACATTGGTTACAAAATACAAATAATATAAATTTTACACAAATATCTCAATTATTAATTGTCCATATAATATTATAATAATAATATGTGTAATTTTTTTTATATAAATAATGTAAATTTTACACGTCACCTCAATTCTTACTTTAACATTGTTTTACTCAATTCTTACTTTAACATTGTTTTACTTTATTTATTAAAGGTTATTTTACTTTAAATATACACTTTAACTATTTAATATTGTTTTGCTTCTTAATTTTTTAATTTTTTACTCTTTATTTTTTTACATATTTTTTTAATATTTATTATTAAATTTTTAATTAAATTTTATGTTGGCTCAATTATTGCATCGAGAGGCACTCTACAACCCAGTGTGGAGGAGATCTTATAACGTGATGTAACGTTAGTAACGTTTGTAACATGTCGGCAAAAAATAATAGTGATAGTGAATATTATGGGAGAGATCTTGTCACGTGATGTAACGTTTCTAACATGTAGGCAAAAAAGTAAAAATTTAATTATCCTTAAAAAAAATATGCGGGTCAAGCAAAAAACACAAAATTGAATTATCCACAAAAAAATGTTGGCCATGTGCAAGGCATTCTAACAACCCATGGTTTTATTGTACATGGTTTAGGAGGCTTTGCACATGGTTTTTAAACCATGTGCAAGGCCTCCTAAACAACCCATGGTTTTATTGTACATGGTTTAGGAGGGCCTTGCAAATGGTTTTAAGACCATGTGCAAGGCCTCCTAAACAACCCATCATTGTAGGAGGGCCTTGCATATGGTTTTAAAACCATGTGTGGGGAAATGATGCAATGTTCGTTCCTAACAAAATAAAAAATATTATATGTTGGCCATAAATAATATTAAATTTTAATAATAATAAAATTATATGTGGACCTTAAATAAAAAGATGTGTCTTTTGGTTTGAATCAAATCAATTGATACCTAAGAAGAGGTTTGCACCTCGAGAGATTTGATCCATCCATCTCGACGCTTGATAGAACCTAGGATTTGGATCTACGCTGGTATATAACATCTCCTTCATACTAAACTATAAAAACACTTCTCAACATTATAAATGCAATAAAACAATATTAATATTTTCAACTATTCCATATTAAATGTCCTTAAACCATGGTTATCAACAAACTCCATGTCATTTAATTGATGTATGTAAACATTATCCCAAACATTCTTCAATTCATAAAATTTAAAATGAAAAATAGCGTTCTTCACTTCATAAAATTTAAAATGAAAATGAGCAAATAAAGTTTATTTTGTTGTCAAGGTTTTTAAATAATTATTATAATAATAATTAGTATTATTATTTTTAAGTTATATATTTGTCTTTTCAAATAAATAGATTAGATTTTCTTTCATTAAAAAAAAAGGTTTTCATATTTGATTTAATGTTATGTTTTTTTGTTTGGTTAGTTTTCTTCTTAAAGTTTCACAACACTCGGTTGCAATCTTTAATTTTAAGGTGTTTGTTTTTTTAATATTTTTTTAGTTCTTTTATATGTATTAATGTATGTGATTTTTATTTTTGTTTAAAATAGTTAAATAATTTTTAACATGTCGGCTCATAAAATAAAACATTAAAAAAAATGTGTAAATTTTATTTCATCGTGTAAAAAATTTAATGTACAATGTAAAAACTATTATTGTAAAACCTATATAAAATCCTTATAAATTGAAATATTTTTAGAAAAATATCGCTAAATATTTTATATTTGACATTTTGAAAATATTTTGTATTTGACATTTTGAGAATTGGTAAGATTGGCCATGGTTTATAGACTTTTAAATAAGTATGGATCATTAAAATTTTAAGTAGATGAATGAATTTAATTTTTGCAACGTGAACTTAAAGTCAAATTCCAGTAGAGAAAACGGTAGAGAGGGGTTTCGTTTGCTTGGCGGCCCAAGATCAAAACCCGCTACTCTTGGGATGCGACATTTAAATCCAACCATGCTAAGGGTTGGTGAGGTCCAGGTCGGGTGTGATCCCCGGGTGATTTTGAAGGCTTAGATGCCCCTGGTTCGTGGTTTCTCAGACCAAAGGTTTGCCCAACAAGTCATAGGGAACTCGAACATACCAAAAAAAGAAAAAATTAGATCAACTTAAAACTATTTTAAATAGCAAAATTAATCATTAAAAGTTTAAAAAAGTACATGTGCCTATATTGTGAGATTCTAGATACCTCTAGGTTTTGGTGTGCTTATTGATTCCAATTTTGTGAATACATGAGTAAGAGGGCTAGATTTGAACGGTGATGTTATATTGAAAAGAGGACGCAAGTATATATTTCTTTATGGAAAGTATATATGTATTTGAAAATAGAATCAAATTAAATTAACTTAAACAATGGAAGAGGATAATATAAATGGCATGACATAACTACATAGAGGAGAAAAAATGAATGATATGTTGAATACGATAATGAAGAAAGAGGAAGTAGCCACTCCATAGATAGTGTTAGATTAGAAAACGATGAATGGTGAAAAACAATGAACACTTTTTTACTTGAAAAAAAATAAAGAAGAGTAAGTGAAGAGTAAAGATATTTTTCACCAAGCTTCGAGTGGTTTCCTAAAGATGATCTCACAGTAGAGATCAAAACATCGAGAATAGAAAATACCTGAACGTAGTTCCACACCCACCATTTTGCCCTTGAGTATGGCTTTGTTTAATCAAAAAATAATAAGTAAAATATGAATAAATACAATAGAAATCATTCATGATAGAACAATACATTTTTCAAATTTGAAAAGACAACTTAAAAGAATAGACATTCTCAAGAAGAGGAAAATATACACTACATGACAATGACATAATTGTCTAAAGGAGAAAAAATGAATGATATGTTGAATAAGATAACGAGGAAAGGGGAGTATCCACTATACGGATAACGTTAGATTAGAAAATGACGTGTGGTGAAAAATAACGAGCATTTTTTTGAAGAGTAAGTGAAATATGAATAAATGGAGTAGAAGAGATTGATGGTAGAGCATTACAATGTTTAAATTTGGGAAGACATCTTAAAAGAATAGAAATTCTCATAATTTAAGCGATAATCATACAATAATTGTATGAAATTGTATCATGACAATCATAGAGGTACATATAGTGAACTTTATGTAGCTAGTAGTGTATTTATAAATGTTCAATATGTCTTTCATATATATGTTGTATATCTTGAGTGGGTTTAACGATTGAAAACATGTGTTTCCTTCTAGGGGGGTCACAAGTTTAAATCTAGAGAGGGTTAGGGTATGTACACTTTCCTAAACTTTAGTAGTCATATCGTTATGTGAAGGAGGTCCCCATACACCAATTTGGTATCTAGCTTGACCATGACCTTACAAAAACTTTATATATACATACATACATATATTCCGATACAAACGCATAATGTATAAACTCACTACCAAATACTTAATAATTGCAACATCAATCCATCCACAATTCAAACATGCAAGCTGATTCACATTGAGTAATCATTCCTACATTAGGCCTTTGATTTGAACTTACCCAACAAGCCAACTCTTTGATAAAGCCTCTTTTTTTTTTTTAATTAATTTTATATATATATTATTTCAGATGGAAAGATCCACGAGAAACCCAGCAATACTTCCCCACATTCGTGGATGGTAGAGGTGGTAAACCGTCGACCATCCTAGCAGAAGGCCTAACCCCAGAGGACTCAAAGCTCGAACCCGTGACCTCTCCCCGAATCGAGAGATTGTGTGCATGTCTTACCAATTGAGCTAACCCTTGGGGCTAACTCTTTGATAAAGCTTACTCACTGACGTGTTTAAAATAAAATAAAAGCGATAACAAAAAGGAATGTATTGATAGTTTAATGGAGATTATAAGAAAGCAACATGACTAATACAAAAGCCAGGCCAACTCTTTAACAAGTTTTACCCACTCAAAGTTGTAATACAAAGAAGTGGTCACATACTCAAAATATTTAAAATAAAACCCGTGACAAATATGAATGTGTTAATAGTTTAATGGATACATCAATTATGGTTTTTGCAAAGATTTAAATTAAAACTATGTATGATATTTTAGTGATATATATATATAAAATGAGAAACTTACTTGAGCATGTACAGCATGAGTGGGCCTAATGGTTAAGAGCATGTGTTTCCTCTTAGGAGGTCACGGGTTCAAATCCAGAGGGGGGTAGTGTATGTACACCTCTGTAGACTTTAGCAGTTAAATCGCTGCGCAGAGGGGGGTCCCTTGTCCCACAAACAAGGGGGTCTCATACACCAATTTGGTGTCTCACTTGGCGGTGACCTTAAAAATAGATTATTATTATTATTATTATTATAAATGCATTTCAACATGTAAGTTAAAATTATGTATGATATTTCAATGATATATATATATATATAAAACAAGAAACTTACTTAAGTATTATAAATAATTTACTATATTTATTTAAATTTATATTTTGCATTAAGGTGTAATTTTTTTTAGTAATAATTATTTTAGAGAAATAAATAAATTTATGTATATACTTTTTTTTAGTGATAATGGGTTAGGTTAAATAATTTTATAATTTTTTATTAATTACATTTTGATGGCTGGTTATTGAATTAATTGTATAAATATCATCAAACTTTATTCTAGATATGCAATTTATTTACTTATTAAGAATATATATTTATTCTTTTTTTGTTTTGTTAAGAGAGGTTCATAGTATCCACTTGTCGCCACATTTCTCTACACTTTTAGGGACAATTATTAGTACACAATAACTAATAAGGTATAACAGTTCAATTTTTTTTTGCTATTAAGAGAGTTATTGTAATAACAGTTGATGAGGATAAGATCCTAGACTCATTGGTTGAGAAGAAGCAACCGAAAACCTTAAACACATGTGAAGGGAGTTATTGAAGTCATATTTGAAGGAGAAGTAAAAGATCCCTGATAGTCTTTTTGATATTATAGATAATCTAGATTTATTAAGATGTGTTTATTTCCTTTTTTTGTTTTGTTAAGAGTAGTTCATAATATCCACTTGCCTCCACATGTTTGTACTCTTTTAGGGACAATTACTAGTACACAATAACTAATGAGATCTAATAATTTTCACTGTTTGTTTGCTGTCAGAAGAGTTATTGAAATAAAGTTGATGAGGATAAGATCCTAGACTCATCAGTCAAGAAGAAGCAACTGAAAACCTTGAACATTTGTGAAGGGAGTTATTGAAGTCATATTTGAAGGAGAAGAAAAAACTCCCTCATGGTCTTTTTGGTATTACTTAGTGTTATCTTTAGCCTTAGAAGAAGATAATGTATATGTGACAATGGCTAGTGCAATTGCCACATATCTCAAACAAAGGATGAATCCAAGCCAATCACAAAGCCTGGACATGAATGTGGACATGGTGTAAGGATGTTATAACAATTAAGGCAAGATGATATGTAGCTAGGAATGGCGGCCCAACATTTGATTCGTTTTTTCAAAGCAAATCATCTTGGAAAAAATGATGTCATTAATTGCATTTTCATATGATCATTGAGGTCAACATCCACACAACCAACTAAGGGAAGTTGGGATTGCATGCAACATATCCATAGATTCACAAGGTGATCTAACTAGTGATGGATGTCTAAAGGGGTAGATGCCCTACCAAATGGACAATTAAGATGCTCTAAGAAATATATGGCTTGGATATTTTAAACCATCATATAGTCGAGTTTATTTGAGAAAAAAATGCATATTGATGTAAATATCCGTGATGCTATTAATAAACCAGAACCAAATTAAAAAGTAGTTGACATGAGTAACATGAAAAAACTAGATTAAAAAGTAGTTGACATGAGTAACTTGAAAGAGTAGAGAAAAATTGTGGTCAAAGAATTTGTACTCAAAAGTTCAATATATAGAACATGTTATTAATAGGCACGAGAATGAAAGGTAGTAGACATGAGTTGAATGAAAAGGAATAGGTAAATTGTGGTCGAAGAATTTGCAATCAAAGGAATAAGGCTGGTTATCCGTGTAAAATAAACAAAATATAATACAAAGATGGTATTCATTAAATAAAGAGAAACATAATGTTTGTTTCCTTATCTTTTATATTAGGTATAACTCCAACTTTAAACAGAAAGACTATGGAAAACTCATAAATAAATAATTCCTTTAACTTTGAAAGAGAGTGAATGACAATGATTTTCTAATTGTTCTAACATATTTGTTGGAAAACCATTTAGCATTAACTGGTTTGGTGTTAAGTCAACATATATATATCTATGAGGCCTTAAGATAACATAATATATTTTATTGTGTTTTTTTCATATTCGATTTAAATGATTTCAGAGATTGATAGGGATGATAATATTGTTCATGATTCTTTGTTTATAAAGATGGGTTTTCAAGTTCACAACCTAGTGGAAGATAGGGGTGGAATAAAGACAAAGATTTCAAGGTATAAATATATGTCTATGGTTGGCTACATATTTTTTTGCAACATGCCCATTCTAAGTCACTGATTGAATAATCTATGGAGGTTGAAGACCAAGCAAATGACATTCTTATGAAATTCACAATTTGCAAGTGTTTTATAGATCCTAAGAAGGATTTTCATCTGGTTCCAAATTCTAAGAAATTTAGCTATAGGGAAGAAATGAATTGATCTAGGTGTTTTTGGATTAAAAAGTTTTCAATGTGGTAAAAAATGATTTTCTCAAGCACCTCTTTGGGTACAATTATATTAAAGTTTGCATGAGATTGGATGACAATTTCCATGGTCAACTTCTCACTACATCTATATCTTGGAAAATAACTTATAAATGGTAAACTCACTAATTGATGTTAGTTTACTAGTGAAATGTTGAGTTGTATAGGTTATGCCTGCACCAACTTTGGAGCTTTGGCGGTGCACTATAGACCATCAGTGGAGACTGGCTTGCTAGTTCTACCTTGAGAATTATCATCTCTAGGGAAAGCCTTGCCGCAATTAATTAGGTTATTAACTAAATGAGGGATTGTTGTCAAAATTGCTTGTCTCGTCTTACTCACCAGAATGGAGTTTCCAACACTTGCCCTTGCAATATCTGAGACAAACAAGTCTTGAGAACCTGAAAATGTCAATGATAGGTAGCATTATTGATCCATATTTATGTGTGAATGAAATGAAAGAACATATAAATAATAAAAAACACAGACATTTTGAAATGTAAACAAAGATACAACAAACACATAAGATGAGTGCCAAGCTGAATACAAAAGGAGGCCGAAGGGCTTTTTATCACAAATCCTTGGAGAGGTAGAAAATCCTAAACCTAACCCTAGGAGATCAATCGTATTGAAGTTTGTGGCCCCAAGGTGGTTAGTTGAACAATCAACTTCTCGGGGTCATAAATTTTGCATATGATCTTTGTTTGCGGTGTTCGATATCCCATTGGAGAGTTCTATCCGATATTTACAACTTTCAAATGGTGCTTGTATTTAGTATTGGCCTTCTCCAAAATGTCATGGACTTGTGTTGGCGGATGTGATGGATTCGTTCAACAATTCTGGTGGCCTTACCAACCTCAGCCTAAGCATGGGAATACTCCTCTTGTGTGGATGCAAGGGGCAGAGCTACATCAATCGGGGCCAATGGTTGGAAACCCAAGAACGCTTGAAAATGGCTGTGACTGGTAGAGCTATGCAGAGCTCGGTTATAGCTATGTTGAACATAAGGAAGGCTCTCATCCCATGTGTGGGGATGTTTAGAACTGTACATTCTCAGAATATGCACAATCATCCGGTTGAATACATTTGTTTGTCCATCAGTCTAGGGGTGGAAGGTAGTCGATTTGGTGAACTTAATATCAATTAATGAGCAAATACTAGACTAGAAAGTGCTCAAGAACCTACTGTCCCAATTTGAAATTATAGTTTGTGGAAGCCCAAAATGAACCCAAACATGCTCAAAGAATAGCTTAGCAGTGGCTTCGACAGAGATGCTCTTCTTACAAGATATCATAATGGCCATATTAGAGAAGTGATCCACAACCACAAACACACAGTCATTACCATGCTTAGTTGAAGGTAGTCCTGACATGTAATCCGTGGAGATGGATTCCCATGGCCCATTTGGAGTGGGAAGGGGGGTGTACAACCCTTGCTTTTTAACGACTGGTTTTGCGATGGAGCAGGCAATGAAGGATATGATATATTGGCTGACGTCTTGTCAGAGTTTGGTCCAATAAAAATACTTCTGCAAAACTGCCATTGTCTTCTCAATACCAAAGTTCCCTGCCACTCGACTGTAATGTGCTTCCCAAATCATCTTCGCATGCTCGCTTGAAGGAAGAAAGAGATGGACCAGGTGGCATAACAATCCTTCCTGAAGATGAAAGTATGCATCAATGATATGCTTCCCATGGTCTGCAGTTGTGACATTGGGTTCTGAATCAAAATCAGGATCTGATTCTGAAGATTTGATCTTGGCTACCAATGACTACTTTGAGCGGCATTCATTAGTGTTGTGCCAAGGGCTTTTATGAAGTTCACACCAATTCCTGGTGTCCTTGTTTTTCTTTCCATTCCCCTTCTTTGCTTGTGGCGGGGACTGGTTGTCTTTTCCTTGTCCTGTGTTTTGTGGGCCAAGGTTTCCCTTGCCTTGCTTCTGTGGTGGGTTTGTAGGTCCAAAGTGTCTCTTGTTCTTTTGCCAAAATTTCTCCTCTATTTTGAAAGCATACAGATAGGCATATCCAAGTGAAGAGATTTCAAGGAAGTTCATCTCAGTTCGGATGTACCGATGTAGACCACTGCGATATTTCAGTATCAGGTGCCGCTTAGAGTCCTTGATACCCAACTTTGTACGCAAGGTATGAAAGTTGTTGGTGTACTCCGACACCGTCTGGTTCCTCTCTTGATGCATAATGGTCCATTTGGTGTACTAGTCATCATAGTTTCCCACAGGGTAATACTGTTCCTTGACGACATCTATGAAAGAGGCCCAAGTGGGATTTGTTTCAAGCATTCCAAAATCGTATGATGATATTTTCTCCCAATAAGTACCCCAACAATTTTGGACATGGGGGACAGCCTTAAGGAGCGCAAAGATGATATTTTCCCTGTCGGAGAAATTGTGGACAAAGAAATACCCTTCTAGAACATTCAACCAATTATCTAGGGAATCTGCATAGATCTAGCCTTCAAATAAAGGAATATCAAAGTTAACTTGTACCTTGAATGGGGTTTCATCGCCGAAACGCTTGCTCATTGAAGGTGCATTCACCATTGTCGGCATTCGTAGAAGGAGCTGGGCGAAACTATCCATCATCTCGTTCCTTTATCGCTCGAGGGATTCCTTGAGAAGAGACTTGATAGGATCTACTACTTCGTTGTCTCTTTTCTTCCACCATGGGAGGTCGTTTGGGGCGGCGAGAGTGATATTCCCCAAGTGAAACTAGTTCGAGACTAAACTCTCTATACCCTAACCTCGTCGGGGACATGCGCCGAGAAATAATCAAAGAGCAGATTGCTCTGATACCACTGATCTAGATTTATGTGTGAATGAAATGAAATAACATATACATACTCATAAACGCAGACATTTGCAATGAAAACAAAGATATAGTAAACACATATTCTATTAA
This sequence comes from Pseudotsuga menziesii, assembly GCA_001517045.1. Classification (NCBI taxonomy): domain Eukaryota; kingdom Viridiplantae; phylum Streptophyta; class Pinopsida; order Pinales; family Pinaceae; genus Pseudotsuga; species Pseudotsuga menziesii. The sequence goes on along the minus strand of LPNX010294890.1, from coordinate 406,404 downwards.
ATGGCATAAATAGAACAAACTGTAATACAACAACTAGAATGATGGTAGTTATCTTTGAGAAGAGATGTGGCTACTACGCTCATCCGTGCCAAGCTGAATACAAAAGGAGGCAGAAGGGCCTTTTATCATAAAGCCTTGGAGAGGCAGGAAAACCTAAACCTAACCCTAGGAGATGAATCATCATGAAGTTTGCGGCCCCAAGGTGGTTAGTTGAACAGTCAACTTCTCGGGGTCATACCTTTTGCATATCTCCATTTGGGGTGCTCGATAGTCCGTTGGAAAGGTCTATCTGAGCTTTACAACTTTCGATTGGGGCCAAATGCGTGCCAAAAGTAACCATTTGGCCCCTCGAATTGCCAAAAAACGTCATTTAGGGCGTCAAAACGGCCCCTGAAGTTTGGGACCTGAAAAACCATAGAAAATTACAAGAAAACTGTCAACATGAGACACTGTTTTGAGCCAGTAAAATAGGTGGGTGGCCACTTATACCCATCTAGATCAATTATCATTCTTCCAACTATTAAAGGGTGGGGACTTTCCCCCAATGGCCATGATGATCCCACACCTAAAGTTAAGCTTATTTCATAAATTAATTGATTTATTGATGTTGTAATTTGTATTTATTTTAAGTATATGTCACTTGGACCTTAAATTGCTCTTTAATATGTCCATGTGACAATTTTGTTTATAGTTGCACCTCTTGGATATTTTTAATAGTAGTGTCCTAATTTTTTATTTTGAAGTAACCAATGATTGCTTATGAGAAAGCCATTTTTTTCATATAAAATGTCGCCATCCACTATCTAATTTAGTCAAATAAAGACTAAAAGACATGAAGCTAAAAAACAAACAACTAAAAATGCCTCTCCCTATATTTATAACTAATAATTTTCGTAGCATAATTTTCTAGATATCGCAACCTTTTTTTTTATAAATATGTTATTATTGTCTACACATTTATTAGTACTAATAATCTTTGCAACATAATTTACTAGATCTCATAACTTTTATTTTCTTTAATATGTAATGTTTGTCTATCACATTTTTTTTTCCGAAAAATAAAGACGCATTTCAATAATATTATAACAAAACACGTTGTACACGGGGTGCAAAGAGTCATATCTTCTCATTGGTCATCTAAATGACAAATATTGTGTCTTGCAAATAAGATATTTTTCGGTTGCATAATTCTCATGAGTAAAACATAAAAAACTAAGCTTTAGGATCCTATAGATAATAAGCTATATGTTTTGTCAAATTTAATTTGTTCTACGTAGTTTGTTCCCTACCCTAGAATGTAGTCTACAAAATTATAATGGTTCTCCAAAGAATAACCAAATAATTGCTTTAGTCGGGCATTGTTGGCCCAAGGTGTAGGCCATTACCAAGTATAATAAGCATAGCAGGAGGTCAAAATAGAATGGAATGGGTCTTTGGATCATGTTCCATAATTTTGTTGTTGTTGTCCTCTCACTGCATCCACATACCTTCAACTTGTTTGAGTCTAATTTTGGATAGTTGGTCGGCTCCTTCATTTGTTTCTCAAAAGATATGTTGGAACTAATAAATTGGAATCTTTTAACAATCATGTATAACAATTAAGTGTATGTTCTTTGGTTGTATCCTCTTCTTCATCCACCCAATAACTAGAAGAGAATCACCCAAGATCTGTATTTCCTAGATACCAAGGTTGATAACATATAATAAGGTATACTTTAAAGCTAGTGGCTCTGCTTGATTGTTAGTTACAAGGCCCAAACTTGCTGCAAATTTATGGAAATGAGCTTCATATATGTAAATGATCCCCTTTGCGACTCCCTTACTCGAATGACCTTGTGAAGCCCCGTCGAAGTAAGCCCAACATTTGGATTGATCAATGATCTCCTCCCTAATGCATCTTTGATTATTTGTAACTTTAATTTGTGGGAAAAGGATGATAATAGCCAAGGATTTTGTCCCATATACTTCAGGAGGGATACAAATATCTTCAAATATAACCCTGTTCCGAGCATTCCAGGCAAGCCAGATGACAATGACCGGAAGGGCCCTATAATCTCTAAAGACTTCATTGTTTCTCCAAGCTGATAAAGCAACATGTAACTAGTGTTTGTGCCAATTGAGATTCACACCTTTGATTTTAGAGACATGGGTACAAATGTTTGTAACACCCCGGTTTTGACCCCATTTACATTAAATGTATATGATGTATATATTGTAATTAATCATGGTATGGAGCTATAGGCAAAAGCCCCACCATCGATTTAATGTTATATGTTCAGCGATTAAAATCGATGCCAATGGTATTTTGTGCTAGCCAGGCACGTTATAAATTGGACATCATGTAAATATGCATTTTAATTAAAAATACCCACAACCAGCTATGTCAATGCAACAATAATTAGAAGGGGCATGATTTTCTAAGGATAGGGGGGGGGGGGAATTTAACCTTCAGGGCCAATGAGGAAAAGCCAAATGTCAAAGGGAGAACCCACCAAACTGTCAACTACCTTTCTTGTTTTATTTACCCAATCATTTATTACTGCCAGAAGTTGGTTGAGTTAGTTATTGCATGGGATGGGCAAGGTATGACAGCCCAAATTCGAATTGGAGAAGCCATCAGTTTTTGGGAAACACGTTTTGACTCCTTGGGCAAGCAAAAACCCAAAAACGTAGGCCATTCTACCATGCTTTCACGTTGGCCATTCTACCATTCTACCTGTTTTGACTTGGAAGGTATTTAATCAAAATTATGTAAATGATGTAATTATGCTATTATGGATTCCTAGTGCGGAGCTTAAGTCCAAGGCCCAATTTTTTAATGGCTAGGCATGCATGATGTATACATTTTAATTTGGATCGTATGAATGGATTATCATGCCAATTCGAAATGTATGCAAATCTTATGTTGGAAATTAATAAAATGGTCCAAGATGGTTGTGTGAAGAGCACTATATAGTAGAGGGGCTATGATTCCACCAGAGGGGAAGAGGAAAGGGGGCCTATGGGCAATTTAAATCCTATGTTATCAAGTGTCAACCTTAGAACTCATCCAAAATCTACCATGTGCTTTAAATGAGCCAATTAGTTCCTTTTGACCATTAACCCAATTATTGAATCCATGTGTGAGGTTGGTGGGAAAAGTCAATTCATGTAGTTATTGAAGCAAAGGGGTTGTGACAATTATGATAGATGTCAACAATCCTTTTATTCTATGGTCAAAATCTATGTTAGTTGTCTTTTCACCATCATCTCTTACCCCTTGGAGTAAACACGCTTTTGATCATTCTCTCATGCATGTTTTCTACACTACGTAGAGTTTCCTATTGCTGTTCATGACCATTACCAGACTGTACATAACTTAGAAAATTTAAATTTGGAGACATAGATGAATTTTGGGAAGGAAAAATAGATGGTTGTAGGTGAGCAGAGAGGTTGCGCAAGCTAGGGACCCTTACCCATTGAGTTTTGCTACATTTGAATGCTTGAGAAGCCATAAATTATGCTACAGAAGGTTCTCTAATAACATACAATAGATTGGACTCTTACTACACACATTGGTAAGCATTGTAAGGGTTGGATTCCTTGAGAGAACTATGGATCAATGAAGGGAAATGCCTTCCTTGTGTTGTGTGGGCAGTTGGAAGGACTTCCATGGATGTGATGACTGAGTGAGATCTCTATAGCGTTCTCTATGAGTTTGGATAAGCATAGAGGGTTGAATGGGTTGTGGGCCGAGTGAAAGAATCCTGTAGGTGTTTCCTTCGTCCCGGTGGCCTCATAGCCCAACTTGGGGGTGGCATCTCAATGGAAAGAGTATATGTTGGACAGAGTGCCTACGGTTGGGTGGAAAATCGCTCTTACACAACCAGTTGCTTGGATCTTCTTTGTTTAAAGATAAGTACTCTTTTGTATTTGATGTGCAATGATTTTTATTTATATGTATATGATAGTTATGCATGAAATTTGCATGTTGTGCGTATGTGGATTGAGTTATTTCCGTTGTGTATTTTTACTATGTATATACACATGCATTTAAATGTTATAAATCCATAATTATGGCCATGGGATAAAATTTTAAGAGCTCGAATCAATTAATGTCCACTCTCACGAGTCAGAAAGAGGGATGGGAACATTACAATAAAATTAAACTTGTATCAACCATCATCAAACAATTAATTAATTATATTTTAAATAATTAAATGTGTATTGAAATTGATACTTGACTCAAAACCCATCAAATATTATTGGGCTTGGCCAACTTAGTGGAAGGGAAACTTTGACCATTTAAAAAAAAAATGCAATCACTATTTTATCACCCTTTGGAATCAAACCTCATCCATATTCAATATTTTACTTTGTAAATTAACATGTCAACATATACCCCTCTCATGTAAGGTTATCTTGCATGTTTTTGGGCAATTTGGTTTCCAAGAAACATTTTTGTGCATTTTGCTTTCCAAGAAATATTTTACTTTAATTATTCCATCACCATACCTAAGTCACCTTCTAGGGAAACTTTTGCTTTTCTTTACATAGTAGGTTACATTATTTCATGCTTAATTTTTCCTAGGCTTTTGATATATATATTTTATATGTTTTTTATTGTATTTTGTTACATAAGGAAATTTGTAATTAGTTCAATAAGGAACTTATTATGAAATTTCTTATCAATTATTTATAAAGAACATATGAAAATTTGGAAGACACTTATTTTCATAGGTTTTCTGCAATCCATTTTGGGTGAAAAGTTCTTTTAGAAATTTGGTCAAAATTAGGTTAACAATCATGCTTCATGTTACTATGGACTTATCACAGCCTAGTGCAAGTGTTTGCATCCAATGTACTTTTTCTCTTATAGTGCTTAGGAGGATAATACTCATTATACATCGGTTCCATGACCTTTCCACAAGTTATGGGAGTCTCATCCATGGAACGCGTTTGGTGCCGAGTTAAGCATGACAAACTTGATCTTATCTACACCAATAAAGTTGTTCTAAAAGTTTGATTTTAATTTCTACATTTAATCATCAAGGGCTTTAGCATCAACCTTGCCTTTAAACAGCATGATCCCAATGTTCACATGAAATTTGAAGGGATTGTAGTCACCAAATGTCATTGAATCATGGTATGTGCATGTTGAAGGCATAACCTAAGGTTGAATTTTGCTAATACTCCTTGCAATATAACATACCGCTCCATGCATGTGTTTCTTCATTAATTTACTTGACAAATCCAAGTTTTTAGACCCAACTAATGAGTTGGAATTGGCACTAATTTCCATTGGAGATTGTTGTGAGTATGAAGGAAGGTTCAACAACGGAATGCTATCAATCATGTGCTTCTTTACTTTAATTTCATCTAAGTGGGCATCCAATGAGCACATATTATTGATCTTATTCAAGAAGGATTTATGTCACCACAATGCAACTCTCTCTGATGAGTCAAACAAGTTGTAAGAGCTCTAATACTAGTTATCAAACTTGGGGGTGGGGTGGGATCTACTCCACGAAGGATATGGGGTTAGCTAAATCTACAAGAGATCATTAGATTTGAAATATAGAAGAACTAAAGTAGCTAAAAATGAGAATTCCATAAATGGATAAGAGAGTCTATGTGTGAATCAGATATTATCGTAGTTAACAATTTAAATAAACCATGCTTATATATAGTACAATAGTATAATGTGACAAAGTATACAAATACTATTCTCTAATGGAACTTAATAGACAACGCAACTACTTTATTGTATTGAGAGGTTGTTTCTACAACTCAATATGAGTGAGATGTACAATGTTTATGCTTAACGTTGAATTGACACATGGCATTTAAAAATAACAACATCAAATAAATTTTGAAGATTGACCATATGTAAAAAAATAAAAATAAATAACTATCAATTGCCCCAAAAGGTGCAAAGGAATGGTGATGCACGCAAAAAATAGAAAGTATTAGGAATATATGCACATTCTCCTTTAAATGAAATTTCCAAGCAAGTATGGATGGTATGTTAACTTAAAACCAAGTATGAAATCTAAACTATGTGCATTGCATGACCTTTAACACATAAAAAAACTAAAGTTTTGCAACAAGTAGAAGGTCATAAGGCTATATTATCTTAGTTATATTGAACCTGTAATTGCAATGGAAAAGAACATCGATCATGGTTATGCTTGTCCTTTTAAGAGAGTGAAACGTGAGCTTGTTGAATATGGAGGTACTTGAACAATTATTTATGGACATGCAAGTAAACATCATATGTAGAATGAACTATTGCAAAGTAACTTTAATGAGTATATCAAGATAATACAAATGATTCATATATACAAGATTATCTATGGTCTCGATAACACCATTTAAGATCCATGTTTGGAAGAAAATGTACAAAAAGAAACAAATATTGTGACGGGAAATGTTGTGAAATTGTTTCTACAAGAATAAACACGTAGTTATGTTCTTGTTTTTTATATTAATTATGAGTTTTGTTTATTAGAACACAAAGAATCCTCTTAAAAACGTTGAAACAATATCAAGTACAAGGTGGAAGATAGGAATTGATATTCACCAAAGGATAAATTGTTTTTGAAACATATATTACCAAAAAGGGAAGATTTAAACAATTTTCAAATTGAAATATTGTTCGAGAATACTTTTAATTTTCACTCACCTTAATAATATTTGTTGAAATAGGTTTTTAGTTAACAAGAATTAATTGTAATATGAAATATAACACAAACATATACATTTCAAGTATATTCATTTTCATTGTAGTAATGATGGTTTAAATAGTCTTAATGAATATTTTTCTATTTCATTCTATAAATTTTGAGTAAACAAAACAACTCAACTCATGAATAATCCTTGATAAAACAACCTAGTAGAGCAAACAACTCAACTCATAAAAAGTCCTTCACAAAACAACTATAATTCACCAATAATCATTCACAAGATAGCTTTAAGTTACATATACCATATTGAAAGAGCAGTGGGACATCAAGGAAATCGTTTTTTTTGTCCTTCTCCCAACAACTTGGTTTTGTGGTAGGTATTTTTAAACAATTCTACTTGTACCCATCATTGCGCTATAGACATTATGTTAATAAATATGTAATCTAGTTTGTTGTGGTCATATAGAAAATGTGTTAGCCAACATGAAATTAAAAAATAGTCTTTAAGTAAATATATAATGTTGATGGAAATCATATATGCGGAAGAGGGTAAGAGTGGTGTTATCATACAAAACCCAAAGTAATTCTCATTTTCTTGAAGACATAGAGAGAGCCTTTAGCATCAACGTGTTAAATATGTGAAGTTTGGGAATAGCTTGGTTTAGGGTTTCTTAAAATATTACTCATATCAACTTGAGTAGGAGTTACAGATACAAATACTGAGAATGGTTTGGTGTAGGTGTTTTTTCAAACAATACCATTATCCTTTAATAATATTTTGTTTGTGAATATTTAAAATGGCTCATTTTAGGTGTTCTTCAAAAGACTACTCATATCCTATATTAAGACTTTGCTTAAAAAAATTTAATAGTTTTTTTTTACCAAAAACTGGAAAATTTGTATTAAAAAAAGGTTGTGAATATTTAAAATGGCTCCTTTTAGGTGTTTTTCAAAGACTACTCATATCCTATAATAAGACTTTGCTTAAAAAATTTTAATAGATTTTTTTTACCAAAAACTGGAAAATTTGTATTAGAAAAGGGTTGTGGCTAAACCGCCTAGCCATGTAGAGAGTAAATAATGATGAGTAATAAATCAGTTTACCCAATTTCAAAACTTCCTTCATCTCTATAGATTGTCCATATCTCTTTGACTTTCAGAGACAGTTTCTTGAATATCCTTGATTATCTCCCCTACTCATGTCGTCTACCACGCAGACATCTGAGCTCAACCTCCATCAATGCAATTTTGGAATTATCCCTTTCCAATTTGGCATGTGTATCTTCATACCTTAGAATATCCCTTATGATCTTTTCCTCAATTCTCTGTTCCACATTTTGTTGCCATCGTTTGATATTGGTAAATAAATAAATAAAAACCCACCTTTTCCTCTTAATCCACTATCCTTTGAAATTTGAGACCGAGAGCTCAGCTTTCCATGGCTCCAGCTCTGTACCAAACCTTAATTCGCAACCATAAATGCTCTAAAATATTTCCATCTTTGATATAGTCTTTTCGACATCATTTATACCTGCTCCTCACTCCCTAAATTGCCACCATAAAAATGACCAATTTGCCACCCTTCCTCGTTGCCATTTCTCGCAAATTACCACATGCTTCATGAGAGGATTGAGCGAACGGGTTCATCGTTTCCTGCGGTTCATTTAGGATCATCCCAATCGAGCCTTCATATGGGGATATGAAGAGTTGCTGCCACCCTGCATCATAATGGGACAGACTATTAACACTTGTCAAATCAACTTGCCTCATGTGTATTTTGGCTTGTCTCATGAGTACTTTGGCATGTCCATAAAAAACCATTACGAGATGTGGGTCGGTTAATAAACTGCCCCAATTTTACATGTCCCTTGAGCTAAGGAGCACAGAAGGTTGGATTGTGAGCACACCACCTTGTTTTGGTTCCTCAAGACATGAAATACTTTTATTTTGAAAAACTTCTCACACCTGAGTATAAATATGGAGATTAACCTATTAAAATAGGGACCAATAGGAGGAGTTTTAGAGATCATATAGTTGATAATAATCTTTGGGTCTTTGATGATGATACTGTTAAGATAACCTTTTTTGAAACTGAGGTCAACAGCCCTCCAAAATGCCAAAGCCTCAGTTTGATTGTTTAGGGATTTACCTACTCCACAAGCAAAATTTCATTCTTGTGATTCTTTAGGGATGAGAAATACTCCCCCACACTCTTGCTACCCTTGGATTTCCTTTCGAGGCACCATCGGAAAAGAGGATGCTTTGCTTCCTGCTATGGATCCAGTCAATGGAATTATGTATTAGTCATTCTTAAGGCCCAATTTTTTAGTTTTATATTTATGGGTGGTTTACCTTATGGAAGGAAGAGAATCAGACTTAGCCAACCCCTGTCTTTGGTCTCAAGGACCTCATAAGCTTGATTCAACTTTCCTGTCTGAAAGATAGTTTCTCCCATTAGGCCCCAAGCTTGCTCCGATACCTTCTTGGGTCCAATTTATTCATATTTAAACACCAAAGAATTTATTGCCAGCTATATTTTCCATAATATGAAAAATGGGAGGGCTTTACACACTCTTTTTAAGAGAGGTTTATGGTGGAAATTCCTAGGGTACTTTTTATGCCAAGACAACATCAGTTCAACAAAATTTACAGGGATTATAGGAGCGCTCAATAAATATTTCTAGGAGAAGCCCCACACTTTGATCCAGTTGGATATTGGTGGCCACCCACCTATTCCAATGGCTAAAAATAGTTTTCCATTTTGGCAAATTTTTTGGTAGTTTTTCTATGGTTTTTTGGGTCCTAAACTTCTAGGGCCATTTTGAGGCCCTAAATGATTTTTTTTTTCAGCATGAAGTTGCCCAGACTACAGTTGTGGTCTCTCAACTAGGCTTGACTTACCAATATACTCCTCGAATAGATATTTCCAATGGTCTACAGAACACCCCAAATGGAATTTGTATGTAAAAGTTACGACTTCAGGAACTTGACTGCTCAACTAACCACCTTGGGGCCACAAATTTTATGGCGGTTCATCTCCTAGGGTTAGGTTTTGGATGTTTAGGGATCTTGACCTCATGCTTATGATAATGTAATATCCCTTCCCAAATCCACTTGTGAAAATAAGACTTTAATCTCACTGATATTTATGATTGTCGTGATTGGGTTTGTCAAACAATTCTTGACTAACCCCCTTTCTGCCTTATTTTATCAGCTGCTATGAATTTCAGTTTTGAAATGTATTGTGGAATGATTACTTTGCTAGGGGTTCATCTTAATAATACTTGTTTGTATTACAATTCAATCACAATACTCACAACTACCATATTACCATGTTTCATATGTGGCAACCATAACAATTTGGAAAAGGTTTAAACCAACAATTTGATGAGCTGATACATAATAATTTTAGTGGCAAATACATGTCTGGAATAGCATAAACAGGTTTGAGATCACATGCCTTTACAAATCCTGATGGAGAAGAAGCTGTTGCTGAAGAAGATACTCCTTATAAGGAATTCGCTGCCACCGTTAGTCTAAACACCTAGATTTATGGTAGTTTCATCCAGGATGAATGTAAATGCCTAGGAAACTACTGTAGATGTTATGTGATTGTCTGAACTTTATGGGGCTCTCTTGTATAGATTTTCACTACATATTTAGTGTGAAATTGCATGGTAATTGACCTTCATACATTGTACTTATTAAAAGAATGAGACAGCAACAAACAACTATATGAAATCAGACTTTATAGAACAACTTTCAAATCTGTTTATATGCATTAAAGTACTGTGTACATGCCTGTAAGTAATGAAGTATAGATCTGGAAACTAGCCCAAACAATTCACTGTTGAAGTCTTCACCGATTGTTATTGAAATCTCTGCATAAGCGGCTACAGGAAGGTTTTTTCTCCACTAAATGCATACCACGTTACCCAATGCAATTGACAGTGCTGAGACTGTCCCTTAGAAATTTCAATTGCTGCTATAAAATACTCTTTGGTGGAGTTGACAGTTGTGGTAGTGAATTTACTGATCGAAAAATGGTTGTAGTTGTTGTTATATATAGTCAGATTTGAAGATAGCATGAGATGGGAAGTATGTAGCATAAGTGAAGCACCCAGGTAGAAGTACTTTGATTTGCTACCCTAAATTGAATACGCAGTTGCAGATGTGTCTGGATCCTTGCAAATATTGACGAATGTATAGTAATATTGAAGCACAATGATAGATCTGAATGATCTATCCTCTTGAATTGACTAGGGTGGATAGATTTCGCCACCGAACCCAATTGTTGGCTAAGGAATTTGTTGGAATATAATCCGTCGGGATTATATTTTGTAAATAAATAAAGGAAAATGAATAGTTATGTAGGAAGCTGAAAAGGCTGGTCGGAAGGTGAAACTCAACCAGCATATGTAATGTATAAATAAATGATTTTGCAATGGAATAAATGAATCGGGAGTTATTTTACCTGATAGTGGTATCAGAGCTCCATAAATCCTGCCTGCATGCTTGCCAGTGCATTTCCAGACTGCTGGCCCATTAATGTGTCTGCCCTCTGATCAGAATTGAACGTTTCTCCTCCAGTTCTGCTGCACGCACTCAAAATCAATTCTGCCTCATCATCTGCCAGTCGCATGCATTCTCTTTGCCAGCCTGTGAACATTCATTGTGTGTGTTATGCTCTTCCATACTTGCCCTGAGGAATGAAACGATCCAAAGATGCTACATTTCCTCAATTTGTTGCATGGTTTTGACTGTTCGTTGGCAAAACGTTTGAATTAGCTTGCTATATACCTAACCCTAATTCTTGGTATACCTAACCCTAATTCTTGGTATTCTGCATCACCGCTTCATTTTTCATTTTGAGAATGCTCTTATTCTGCTGATGTGTATAGTGCGCTCTTAGTTCCATCCTTACTTTCATCCCGTGTATAGACTTCTCTCAATAACGTTTAGCTTGATCTCTTGTTTTCAATACTCACTTCACTCTAAACGACAGTGTGACATTCATCATTTGAATATCACTTTATGATTGATCTCTATCAAGTATTATGCGATATCAACGAGGAGTTTGTGAATTCCATATTTGATCCCGTTCTCTGCTATGGCGTTGGTGACTGCCTTGATCCCGACACTCTTTTGAAGCTGCATTGAAGACTGACAGTGGTAAAGATTACGATAGAGCCTTTTTCAAGAGCGCGGAGTACATTTTTGGTACTTGTTATGAGATTGAATGCGAGAGTGACGATCCTGAGAAAGTAAAGAAAGTTCTGGAAGATTTTCTCGGTGAAAATGGCGTGCCCTTCTCACATTCTATGAAATCCAAGTCTGCCATTTTCAGGTCTGGAAAACTGCCTGATTGAAGTTACTTTGTTTTATTTTAGTAGAAGACTGGATTGCCTGCTCTTAGAGGAAGTCTATGCTATAAGATCTGGCTGAACTGAATGATTGTATATGCTGCGCCACTCTGAGTGAAAAGCATTTGTTTATTTCCATTGAGTGTTATAATGTGCAGCCTATTTACTTATAACCGTTGGAAGTGCATAAAACCTATCTTTTACCCTATTTTTGTGCATGGAGTTTGAGTGGTAAATTCTGCAAACATTTTCATTTGTGTTGGGTGAAAGAGGCCCATGACTTCTGTATATGATGTGAACGGCGTACTGGAGCCGTGAACTTGAATAGTATATTCTTGGAACTGCTGCGTGAAGAATTTCTTCTTCCTGAATTGCTGCGAACTGACTTAACCGCCCGAAGCTGTATTTTGAATATTTTTTTCCATCACAAAGACTGCTATTGAAACACGTGAAGACTGAGCCTGAGCTACGTTTTGAGCTGGTTGGAACATTGCTATGACTGAAGTTGAAGACTGCCGAAAGAGTGTAAAAGTGTTGAGAACTCAATTGTTTGAGTATTCTACAAGTCTGATGCAATATTTTGTATAGATGTATTATTGTGATTTTTCATAAAAGAATTTGAATTGTACTTGTAAACAACACTCTAGAATTATTAACACAGGGCTGCAGAATTATTTTTGTTGTAAAGCTTGAGGAAGGTGGCAGAGACTTAGACCTGCACCTTTACTCTTTCTTCTTTTTCTCCTATTGTTGTAGTTGCAAGATTCAATCATAGAAGATGCAATCTATAGCATCCAAAGATCTCCCCGAAGGAGAAAGCAGCATGAGAGGCAGAGGAAGAAGAAACTTCAGAGGTAGAGGAGGCAGAAACAACTCCAGCAAAAGATCAGATTTGAAGTGCAAGCGTTGTGGAAAGATTGGACACACAGCAGATCAGTGTTGGGATTTGTGGGACTCCATCAAAGACAGACATAACTAGAAGAAAGATGACAATAAGAACCAAGATGCTAGTAAATCTTTAGATTCTACTCATTGTATTGTTTCACATTGTAATCTTGGTATTAATGAAATGATTTCACTTTCATCTTACACAGATTGTTGGCTACTTGATACTGGTGCAACATCACACATGACTTTTAGAAAAGACTGTTTTGAAGAACTTAATGAAATAAAAAATGGCATAGTTTACTTTGCAAA
>LPNX010294890.1:275309-391769 GCA_001517045.1 Pseudotsuga menziesii | reverse complement strand
CTATATAGCATCCATAAAGAAATATTTGAAAAAGATCTTTGAAATGACAGATATGGGACATCTCCACTATTACTTAGGAATTGAAGTCACTCAACATCCTCCATGGTTAAACCACTATCCCACAAAGGCAACTCTTGATCCCATACTTGATCCAAATCCTTTACGTCAGATCTCTCCTCAGTCACCTACAATTTTGAGTGCTCATGTAGAATCATTGTTGAAGGCTCTCCCCTCAAACCATGAGTGCCACTCATGCCCTCATGGGTCACAACTGTCCTGCACCTTGTGTAGGTTGCAATATCCTCTTGCGCACTCACTCGACTGGTGTCATCTGAACCAGGATCCCACACATCTGTACTATACCCATTTCAAAAAATAAGGGATGCATCCATGTCACTATCGGCTAGTCCCTGGAATATGTCTCCCATCAACGCATTTTCATATACAACCTGAACCATTAATGGCCCCTCCACAAGATGTGGCTCATAACCTCCATACTGCTCGGCATGTATAGAATCAATCCTCTCTGTGTCATGCCTCTCCACTCATTCCTATGAGTCTAACTAAGGTTCCTCTTCTACCTGCTCTTCTACCTTGTGTTCATCCTGAAGACACAAGGGTGCAATCTCTGATCCCTCATGGTCCAAACTGTCATATGACAAGAGAGACCGTGTGAACATGATCTCATATTCTTTAGGACTCCTAGCTGATAATGGATCTTTTCTTTCTTCATGATCAATTGTAGGTTGATCTATGATTGTTGATTTATTACACTCTAAACCACAATCAGCATAGAGAATTTTGGATGCCTTTTTGATAAACATACCAAGTCTTCCCTTCTTGCTTTGTAATAATGAATCTTCAAACCATTGAAAATTATGCTCTAAGCTTTGTTGTGTCTTAGCAAGGTTCCTCATTAACTACTCCCAAGTAGGATCCTTTTCCTCTATTGGCGAGGCAACAAGGAAGGTGGGTAACATCCTGCCATCTGTAGTTCTTTCCATTGATGCAACCCCTGTAAGATCCCTTACCAATTTGACTGGAACAGTTTTGAGGACGGATATGTAATGGAGCTTTGTGATCACAATAAAGGCACTCTCCTGGAAGTTGTAGCAGACTTCAAGATGCTTTGTTTCTCGGCAATAGATACACTTCCACAAAAATGAAATGAACTCTCCACAACTAATGTGTGAAATTGCTTATAACACAATGTTCATGCCAATTTCCCCACAGCTGGCCAAGAACATGCTCTGATACCACTGTAATATCCCTTCCCAAATCCATGTGTGAAAATAAGACTTTAAGCTCACTGATATGTATGATTGTTGTGATTGGGTTTGTCAAATAATTCTTGACTAACCCCCTTTCTGCCTTATTTTATCAGCTGCTATGAATTTCAGTTTTGAAATGTATTGTGGAATGATTACTTTGCTAGGGGTTCATCTTAAGAATACTTGTTTGTATTACAATTCAATCACAATACTCACAACTACCATATTACCATGTTTCATATGTGACAAACATAACAATTTGGAAAAGTTTTAAACCAACAATTTGATGAGCTGATATATAATACTTTTAGTGGCAAATACATGTCTGGAATAGCATAAAAATGTTTGATATCACATGCCTTTACAAATCTTGACGGAGAAGAAGCTGTTGCTGAAGAAGATACTCCTTACAAGGAATTCGCTGCCGCCGTTAGTCTAAACACCCAGATTTATGGTAGATTCATCCAGGATGAATGTAAATGCCCAGGAAACTACTGTAGATGTTATGTGATTGTCTGAACTTTATGGGGCTCTCTTGTATAGATTTTCACTACATATTTAGTGTGTAATTGCATGGTAATTGACCTTCATACATTGTACTTATTAAAAGAATGAGACAACAACAAACAACTATATGAAATTAGACTTTATAGAACAAATTTCAGATCTGTTTATATGCATTAAAGTACTGAGTACATGCTTGTAAGTAATGAAGTATAGAGCTGGAAACTAGCCCAAAAAATTCACTATTGAATTCTTCACCGATTGTTGTTGAAATCTCTGCATAAGCGGCTACAGGAAGGTTCTTTCTCCACTAAATGCATACCATGTTACCCAATGCAATTGACAGTGCTGAGACTGTCCCTTAGAAATTTCAAATGCTGCTACAAAATACTCTTTGGTGGAGTTGATAGTTGTGGTAGTGAATTTACTGATCGGAAGATGATTGTAGTTGTTGTTATATATAGTTAGATCTGAAGATAGCATGAGATGGGAAGTATGTAGCATAAGTGAAGCGCCCGGGCAGAAGTAATTTCATTTGCTTCCCTAAATTGAATACACAGTTGTAGATGTGTTTGGATCCCTGCAAATATTGACGAATGTACAGTTGTATTGAAGCACAGTGATAGATCTGAATGATCTATCCTTTTGAATTGTTAGGGTCGATAGATTTCACCACTGAACCCAATAGTTGGCTAAGGAATTCACCCTCAACCCTGAATAGCTCTCAGAGCTCTCCAAACCTATCTCCAAAAAGATGAATAATAACAATGATACCCTTTTGGTTCAACTAACATTCTTATATAGCTTGTAGGGTTTGCATGTCACTTTTAGGGTTTGCATGCATGCCACTTTTAGGGTTTGCATGTCACTTTTAGGGTTGCAGGCATGTCACTTTTAGGGTTTGCATGCATGTCACTTTTAGGAACATTACAGATAAATAATCCCTTTCGACCTCTTTTTGAATTTATCTTGTGACGAGTGAGCGTAGACACAACATCTCTTCTCAGAGATATAACTACCACCATTCTAGATGCTTTTATTTTACAATCTGTTGTGTTTCATTTATTTTAATAGAATTTGAGTTTACTGTATCACTATGATTCTTGCAATATATCTGTGTATGTGAATAGATATATACTCTTTCTTTTTGTTCTCACATAGATTCAGATCAGTGGTATCATAACAATCTTCTTTGAGTGCATGTCCCTTACGAGATTTGAATATCGAGAGTTGTGTCTCGGACTAGTTGAGCATGGGGATAACTATTGTCATCGACCCAAGAAAACTCACATGGAGGGAGAATAAAAGAGATATGACAGAGTAGAAGGTCATATTAAGTTGTTGCTCTAGGAATTTGGTGCAGGCGGGATCAACCACAACCAACCCAACCAACACCTCCAGGATCTGGTGGCTCCTACACTTAGCAGGATGACCAAATTTATCCCTCGGCCAAATTCTGCTCTAAAATTACTTCCCCGCAGTTGTTCTTCCACAATAGGATTTTCGCAAGCGGGTTGCGGGATGCGGGATGTCAACCTCCCAAAGATGCCCCCCCACAACTTTCCTTCCGTGACAGCTTTTCCGCAAGCGGGATGCGGGATGTCAACTTTCCAAAGTTTCTCCCTCGCAACTTTCCTTCCGAAACTTTTCTTCCGCAATTTTCCAGCCGTCAGATCTTTGTGGCCTTCTCCATGACCATCAATCTACTCTTTGATGCAGATCTCACAAATCTTCGTGGATCCGTTATCTCCCTCACAACTCTTGTTGTGGATCTCTCCTGGACCATCAGATCTTCGTCCGCGGTCTCAATCTACAATGTTCATTCTCTGCAAAACTCATTAATGGCAGAAAATATGCGTGCTGCGTCGATTGATCATAGAATCGATCAATCCAGCCTACAATATTTAAGATAAATTATCCTAACACTTCTATGCAAGCATCTACGATCTATTTCATGTATTCAAGCAACAATTTAACACTTGAATCATTAATTTCACAAAAATACATAGATGTTCAGGAAAACGCCGAAGTCGGCTCTTCACGGATTCACAATTCAAACAGTGAATGCATAGAGGCTAATAAAACTGCAAACACACAACTACTCTCCCTATTAAGCAAACCCACAAACACACAACTCAACTCTCTTCTTCAATCTATTAAAAATATTTACAAGTGGAACCAGATGCAGGTCTGTCCGTCTCTCTGCAAATTCAGAATTCTAATGCTGACGAGTAGAACCCCCTCTACTTCCCTAATATGCCTATTTAAGCTAAACTGTTACCGACTACCCTGAGTGGTCCTGCAACCGAAAAACAAACAACTACCAAGCATGATGAAAAAGTCCCTGTCTCAACAAAACAAATTGCGACTTGATCTCCATGCAGAGAGTCATGATTCGCCATCATTCCTACCACCGCTAACAAACTATGAATCATCAAAACAGACAAAAATATGCCACAACATGTGACCAACTCATCACATTGCTGGCATGCCACGATGCTCCTGCATTAGAATCCCTCACGTGACAAACGAACAAGATGATGGATAATTTTGCTCAAATCCTTCGATGAATGTTGGCAGTGGTGGATGCACCTTCAATGAGTAGTTGTTTTGAATGTGCAAATCCCTTCATGGTACACATTAAATTTGACATTTCCTTATTTGGAGGAAATATAGATGAATATGACTTGGAGAAATGGTTTTATCTATTAGAGGGTTCTCTATTTAAAAGTTTGTTGACAACAAAATGATCAACTTCGCACTTCTTAAGTCCCTCCCCAATATCAAAGATTGGTGGGATGGGTAGTGCAAGTGGGATGTGAGCGACGAGTCTGAAATATATAGTACATAACCCACTTGGACGGATTTTTTTGATGGCATCAAGGAAGAATTCTACCTTGTCGGAAAGTATGATGACCAGTACACTAAGTGAACAACTTTGCACCAGTAGAGAGACCAGACAATGTTGTAGTTTACTAACATATTCCATACGCTATACTAAAAAATGTGTATTAGATATTTTGAACAACACATGGTCCTAAAGTATCATAGTGTCCTGCAAAGGTACATTTAGAAAATGATGGATTTCTTGAACATATATTCCCTAGACGACTGCTTATCGTTACACTTTCAATATTGAGAAAAAGTTTAAGCAAAATAATAAGTGAGAGTTTCAGTTTTCAAATCAAGAGCAACATAATCCTAGCAAAGGTGGCCCTAACTCACAAAGAAAACAATAGAGAAAGGACAACCAAAATGTTGACAACCATCCTAAGCAGAAGAAAAAGATGGGTAAAGGGAAATCAAAGTAGGACACTAGGAGGTGGTTTTATTTTCACAAAATTACCCGGCACAACACTAATGACTTCTGCTCAAAACAATAATTATTGGATGACACAAAATATCCAAAGCCTAGTTTGGCTTAGACTCTAATTTAGAGAAAGAAAAGAGAAATCAGATCATTGATGTGGAACCTAGTGCCACCATCGCAACTGCAAAGGTCCAACCAGAAGAGTTGGAGGATCCAAAGGAAGGGGAGCACCTCTTCCATTCAAAACTATGGGTGTAGGGGAATACACTACATTTCACTATTGAAAATGGTAACCGATAACCTAATATCGGTGAAGGTCATCAAAAGGTTGAAGTTGATGACAATGCCTCACCCTAACCATACACCATCGGTTGACTGATCCAAGGACGAGAAATATGCGTCGGTCAATAATGTTTCCTATCATACGACATCAATCCATTCAAAGATGAGGTAATGTGTGATGTTTCCATTCTTGAAGTTTGTGATGTTATTTCAGGAAAACCATATATGCAGAAACATCATGCTGTGTATGGTCTAAATCCCATAGTTTCATTAATACTTTGGGAAAGAAACTCTACAGTATACCAGAGACAATTTTCAATACTGGAGTTTTCCTCATCACAACTAAGCCATGTAGGAAGGTAATATCTCAAACATGAAAAATCCCCCCCTTCACGATTTGTTTTGAAAGTGAATGAAAAATTACAACAACATCCATCACCTCTACATGGGATCCTTCTAAACAACAGAAATAGGTGGATTAGATTATGGAAGCGCATGAGACATATTCACCACACTTTTTGGGGTGCTAGTACATTTCCAGGTGAAGCATTCCATCGATTTGATACCTGGGATTTCTTTACCTAACTAATCAATATACAAACTTTCCTTCATGGAAAATGAAGAAATCAAACACCAAATTCAAGAATTAATCTAGAAAGGGCATATTTTGACCCAACTTCTAACCTTTTGGGAGTCCAATTGTGTTGGTGCAGAAGAAAGATGGGAGATGGAAACTCTCTATTGATTATAGATCTCTAAACAAAATCATAGGCTGGAAATGGTATCCCATTCCCTGAATCGAAGACCTTTTGGGATAGCTCAAGGGTGCCAACTATCTCAGTAAGATTGATCTAAATTTTGGCTAGAATAAGGTGCCAATTGGGTAGACCGATGTCCGGAAGACTGCCTTTAAATCTCAGGAAGGCCTTTTGAGTGGTTGGTCATGCCTTTCGACTTGAATAACAATCCAAAAAATTTCATGATGATGATGGTTGATATTATCCTACCACACACCAATTATTTTATGGTCATATATCCAAATGATATCCTCATCTGCAACATAATATGGGCAGAACATTTGCAGCATATACACCAGGTTCTTATCATCCTCTGAAAAGACAAGTTATATGCCAATCAAGAGAAGTTCTCATTTGGCATGGAGAGGGTTCAATATATGGGATACGTCATATACGAACATGGTGTGCATGTGGATCTAGCCAAGATCCAATCCATTCATGATTTTCCATCCCTGACAAAGCTCATAGAGCTCGTAACTTCCTAGGCCTTGCCAACTTCTATTATAGATTCATGTTGGATTCTTTGATATTGCTTAGGCCCTCATCTACGTGACCAATGGGGGATCTAAGGACAATTTTGTTTGGTCCAAGACACAACAATAAGCATTTTAGGAGCTGAAGTAACACTTATGTTCGCCGCACATCCTTACCTTACCATATCTACAAGAACCATTTGAGATTGAGGAAGATGCTTCAAACTATGCTATTGGACGAGTCCTCACTCAACATGGCCATCCAGTGGTGTATCAAAGTGACACACTTTCATATGTATTGCATAAGCATACCATCTATGACAAGGAAATGTATTCCATTGTCCAATCCTACCACCAATGGAATCATTACATTCTAGAAAAAGAGACAGTCATCCACACTGATCATAAGCCCCTACAGTCCATGCAAACACAAGGAAATTTACAGAATGACCACCACCAAAAGTGGTCCATGTACTTGTAGCAATTACACCTGAACATTAAATACAAGGAAGGTAGCACCAATTAAGTCACCTATTTCCTTAGTCGACCTCCAGTAGCAACATCGACCATGGTTCTCAACTGTTGTGGCCACAAGACTCCAAGTGGCCTCAACTATATGGCAGTGATCCCGAATTCACTCCCATTTATCAAGGAATATGCGTAGGCACACCAACGGCTAACTTTTATCTCTAGAAAAGATTGTTATACCACCTAATCCATCTCTATGTTGCTTCAAGCAAGCGTGCAAGATGATTTGGGAAGCACATTACAATCAGGTGGTAGGGGAATTTGGAACCAAAAAGATAGTGGCATTATTGCATAAGTATTTTTATTGGCCAAAGATATGAAAAGATGTCATCTAATATATCAGATCATGCACTGCCTGCATCATTGCAAAACCCACCATTAAGAAGAAGGGTTTGTACACCCCTTTGCCTACTCACAATAGGTCATGGGAATCCATCTCCATGGATTACATGTTAGGACTATATTCAACCAAGCATGACAGTGACTATGTGTTTTTTGTCATGGATCTCTTCTCTAAGATGGCCATTCTAATAGCTTGTAATAAGAATCTCTGCCGAAGCCACTGCCATGATATTCTTCAACCGTGTTTGGGTTCATTTCGGGCTGCTACATACTATTATTTCAAATCAGGAAATAGGTTCCTAAGAACATTCTGGTCCACCCTATGGTCATTGATGGATACCAATCTCACCAAATCGTCTTCCTTCTAACCCCAAATCGATTGAAAAACATATATAGTCAACCGGATGATTGTGCATATTATGAGAATGTACAATTCTAAACATCCCCACACTTGGGATGAGATTCTTCCATATGTTCAACATAGTTAGAACAAATCCCTTCATAGTTTATAATAAATCCATCAATAGCTCTACCAACCACATCTCTTTTAGGTGTTCCCGGGGTTCCAACCATTGGCCCTGATTGATGTAGCTCTTCCTATTGCATCCACACAGGAGGAATATGCCCATGCTCAAGATGAGGTTGATAAGGTAACCAAATTTTTTAAACAAATCCAATGCATGCGCTACCATGTCCATGACCTTTTGGAAAAATAAAATACCAAGTACATGCAATGACATCAAGTTTTACATAAGTTACAGGTGGGTGATAAGGCTTCGCTATGTTTGCAGAAAGAGAGGATTAAAGGACCCCATCACAATATTTGTACACTTTAATACAGAATATACGCCATAACCAAGAAATTTGGGGAGAGTTCCTTCGAATTAAGCATTCCTCCATTTCTAATTGGCATGTAGTTAGTATTTAATGTAGAGCTACTTCGCCCATATTTTCCACCATTTTTGGACACATCAAAGGTGACAGAGCAGTTGAAACCTACAAAAATTAATACTGACTACATGGAATAGGAAACCGATGACCGGATCATGGAAAAACAAGTTAAGAAAACCCACCAACAAAATATCCAACTATATCAGGTATTCAAAGCAGGGAAACTACTCCATCAAGGCAAAAATCTCACTAGGAGTCAAGTTCATCAGAAGTTTCTCCAATTGATGGGGAAACTCAATGAAATGGAAAGTATTGCTTCTTAATGGGTGAGGAATGATCCATATGCATATTGGTGTCCACCCACCTATTCAATTGGCTCAAAATAATTTTCCATTTTGGCAATTTTCTAGTAGTTTTTCTGTGGTTTTTGGGTCCTAAACTTTCGGGTCTGTTTTGATGCCCTAAACAATGTTTATTTGGACCTGCAATGACATTAATGATATTCTGGGATATTGTTTGGGGATGATCCACTATTTTACTCCTCAGATAGATCTTTCCAACTGAATTCCCTAAACAAAGATTGTATACAAAATTCACGACCCTAGGAAGTAGATTGCTTAACTAACCACCTTGGGTCCACAAACTTTATGACAGTTCATATCCTAGGTTTACATTTTTGGATGTTTAGGGTTATTTCCCTAATTATTATGATAAATATTCCCCTTAGGCCTCTTTTTGAATTCAGATTGTGACGAGTGAACGTATCCACCACATCTCTTCTCAGAGATACAACCACCACCATTCTAGCTGCTTTTACTTTACAATAAATATATTCTGTTTCATTCATTTTAATAGAATTTGAGTTTACTATATCACTGTGTTTCTTGCAATATATACGTGTATGTAAATATATATATATACTCCATTTTTTTCTCACATAAATCCAAATATGTAGTATTAGAGCAATATGCTCTTATGATTTCTTAGTGCATGTCCTTGACGAGAGCTGAATATTGAGAGTTGGGTGTCGAACTAGTTGAGCTTTGGGAATACCACTCTCATTGGAAAAAAATCACATGGTGGGAGAAGAAAAGAGAGGTGAGAGAGTGATAGATCCTATTAATTTTTTTTTCTTGAGGAAGGCCTCACACGACAGAGGAATGCGATGATGGATAATTTCACCCAGATCCTTCGATGAATTCTAGTAGTGGTGGATACACCTTCAATGAGTATCCATTTTGGAGGTGTCTCTCTCTTCAAGGTAAAAACTAACTTTGAGATTCCCTTATTTGAAAGCAATATATATGCATAATATTTGGAGAAATGGTTAAATCTATTAGAGGGTTACTTCTCTATTCAAATTTTTTTTGACATCAGAAAGATCACCTTCATGCTTCTTAAGTCCCCCCCCATATCAAAGAGTTGTGGGATGGGTAATGAAAGAGGCATGCGAGAGATGAGTTTTAAATATACAGGACAAAAACCACTTGGGTAGATTTTGTCATTTCCCTCAAGGGGATATTCTACGCTGTCGGAAACTATGATGACCAATACACTAGGTGGAGGAAATTTTTCCAAGAGAGAGACCAAACATTGGCAAAGATTACCAACATATTCCATACCCTACTCTCAAAACTGAGTATTATCAGAATAAGAACGAAACTTGGTCCTAAATTATCACAGTGGCCTGCACAAGTACATTCAGACAAAGATTGATTTCATGGACATTTTGTTATTGGGAGATACTTAACGATACACTATCAATATTGAGAATTTTTTTAACCAAAGAATAAGTGGGAGTTCCGGTTTGCAAATCAATAACAATAGAATCCTAAGAAAGGTGGCCCTAACTCACAAAGCAAAGGAAAAAACAAGGACAACCAAAATCCTGATAACCAACCCAAGCCATAGAAAAATTAGAAGGGTAATGGGAAATAGAATAAGGACATTGACAAGTGGTGTGAGTTCCACAAAATCCCTCGACACAATGACTAATGAATTCCACTCAAAATAATCATTATTGAATGAGACAAAATTCCTAGAGACAAAATATGGATCATGCTCCAATTAAGAGAAAGAAAAGTGAAATAAGATCATTGATGCAGAACATACTACCACCGTCACAACTACAAATATCCAACCAAAAGTGTCGAATGATCCAGAGGAAGGGGAACACTTATTCCATTCACAAACATGGGTTTAGGGGAATCTGCTACATTTCATTGTTGATAGTGGTATCCAAAATGATGTCATCTCGATTGAGGTTGTCAAAATATTGAATCTGTTGACAATGCCACACCCCCAACCATTAACCATCAATTAGCTGAGCCAAGGATGAGACATCCACGCCAATTAACAGTGCCACTTATCCTATGACATCAAGTCCTTCAAAGACGAGGTGATGTGTGCTGTTTCCCCACTTGAAGTTTGCGATGTTATTTTAGGACAAACATATATGTCAGAACATCATGATGTGTATGAGTATAGACCTCATAGTGTCATTATTACTTTGGGAAAGAAACTCTACAAGATACCAAAGACAATTCACAATACTGCAATGTCCTTCATCATAGCGAAGTAGTGTAGGAATGTAATCTCCCAGAATAGAAAATTATTCCTCTTCATGATTCATTTTGAAGGTGAACGAAAGACCACAATAAAATCCAACACCTCTACATGAGATTCTTCTACACAACACAAATAGGTGGACAAGATCATGGAAGCATATAAATACATCTTCACCACACCTGCCAAGGTGCTAGTACATTGCCAGGTCAATCACTCCATTGATTTGATACCCAAGGTTCCTTTACCTAACGGGATAGTATAAAATAATTCCCTCATGGAAAATGAGGAAATCAAATGTCATATTCATGAATTAATCCAGAAAGGAATAGTCGACCCAACTCCTCACCTTGGGGGAGTCCAATTGTGTTGGTATAGAAGGAAGATGGGACATGGTGACTCTGTATTGATTACAAAAATTTAAATAAAATCACAGTATGGAATTGGTATCCAATTCCCTAGATTGATGAACTTTCGGACTAGATCAAGGGTACCAAATATTTTAGTAATATTGATATGGAGTCTAGATATCATCAAGTGCCAATTGAGTAGATCGATGTATGGAAGACTGCCTTCCTGGTTGGTCATGCCTTTTGGCTTGAATAATGCTACAACAACTTTCATTAGGATGTTGTATGATATTCTCCACCTAGTCACCAATTCTTTTATGTTCTTATATGTAGATGATATCCTCATTTACAACAAAACATGAGAAAAACATTTGCAACATATCCACCGTGTCTTAAGGACCCTGCGATAACAAAAGTTATACGTAAATATGGAGAAGTGCTCATTTGGAATGGAGAGGGTTCAATATATGGGATACATAGTGGATGAACATGGTGTGCATGTGGAGCTATACAATATCCAAGAAATTCATGATTTACGACCCTGGAAATTCTAATAGAACTTTGCAGCTTCCTAGGCCTTTCCAACTCTTATCACAAATTTTTGTTGGGATTCTTTGATATTGCTTGGGCCCTTAGCCAACAATACAAAGGGGGATCTAAGTCCAAGTTTGTTTTGTCCAATACACAACAACAAGAATTTTAGGAGATGAAGCAATGCTTATGTTTGACACTTGTCCTTACCTTACCAAATATACAACATACCTTTGAGATTGAGATAGATTCTTTAGATTATGTTGTTGGTGCAGTCCTCACTTAGAACGGCCATCTAATGGAATATTGTTGTGAAAAAATTTCAAATACATTCCATAATTACCCCACCTATGACAAGTATTCCATTGTCCAATCATGCCACCAATAGAAGCATTACATCCTAGGAAAAGAGAGGGTGATCCACATTGAGTGACAAGCCCCTGCAGTTCATGCAAACAAAAAGAAAGTTACAGAATGAATTCCACCAAAAGTGGTCCACATACTTGCATAAATTCCACATGAACATTAAATACAATAAGGTAAACACCAATCGAGACGTTGATTACTTCAGTCGTAGAAGCACTGACAATGGTGCTCAACTCTTGTGGCCATGAGACCTCTAGGTGGCCTCAACTATATGAAAATGGTCTTGAATTTGATCCCATCTATCAAGAACTATGTGTAGGAACACCATTGGATGAATCTATTCTCCAGGAAGAATTTTCTTTCCGCCTGGGCCATCTCTATGTTCCTTCAAGCGAGCATGCGTAGCTGATTTGGGAAGCGCATTATAGTAAGGTGTAAATTGAATTTGGAATTGAAAATATAGTGGCAATATTCAGAAGTATTTTCTTCTCCCAATATCCAACAATATTTTGACCAAAATATTAGATCATGCACTGCCCATGCCATCACAAAACATTCCATTAAGAAGCAAGCATTATACACCTCTATTCCTACTCCCAATGGGCCATGGGAATCCATATCCATGGATTACATGTCAGGACTACCTTCAACCAAGAATGGTAGTGAGTGTGTGTTTGTGGTCATGGATCACCTCTCTAAGATGGTCATTTTGATAGCTTGTAAGAAGAGCATCTTCGTTGAAGCCATTGCCAAGCTCTTCTTCGAGCATATTTGGGTTCATTTTGGGATGCTATAGACTATCATTCCAGATTAGGACAATAGGTTCCTAAGAACATTTAGGTCCAACCTATGGTTATTGATGGATACCAAGCTCACAAAATTAATTGTCTTCCACCCCCAAACTAATGGAAAAACATAGGTAGTCAACATGTTGATTGCACATATTTTGAGAATGTACAGTTCTAAACATCGCTGCACCTGAGATGAGAGTCTTCCATATGTTCAACATAGCTATAATAGATCCCTTCATAGCTCTACTAGACAAATCACTTTCCAGGTGTGATTGGTGTTCCAACTATTGGACCCAATTGATGTAGCTCTTCCAGCCATTCAATCCACACAAGAAGAATCTTCCCATACTCAGTCCGAGGCTATTAATTCCACCATATTTGTTGAATGAATACAACATATCCACCAACATGTTTATGCCATTTTGGAAAAATACCAAGTACAAGCAGTGAAATGACCAACATCAGGTTCCATATAAGTTCCAGGTGGGTGACACGGTTTGATTTCCTTTACAAAAAGAGAGTCTCATAGGAACCCATCACAATATTCATCCACTTAGATACCATTCACACACAATCACCAAGGTAGTTAGTGAAAATGCCTTCTAATTAAGCATTCCTCCATTTCTTGTCCTGTAGCTAGTATTTAATGTGGAGGTCCTTTGCCCATATTTTTAACCATTTCTAGACACAAAGGAGGTGGTAGATTATTTGAAACCTACAAAGCTTATGTTAGCACCGGAATTGAGCCCAAAGGTTGTGGAAAGCCCACTCCCGGGTAATAGCAAAACCAATTTCAAAGAGAGAACTGGCCTTCTGTTCTTCCGAGAGGGATCTCTCACAAAATGTTAATTATGCTAGATATATGCAAGTGAAACTATAAATTGTTGTAAAATTGGTTGAAACAAAACATGAAACCATTGGGTGATGGAGTCAAGATATATAACAGAAATAAACAAAGCTTATGCAAGTGATTCCAACATAGGGGCAATATAGCCACTTGGTCACAGTCGATTTATAATTTTCTGGTGAAAGAGAGGAACATGAATAGACCATCAACACAGAGCATTGATAAATGAATTCTGTATTAACTTTAGAAGAAAACTTTGGTGAATATCTAAAACAACAAACAGAGCATAGCAAGTATGAATTCCGAACTGTTATACACTAAGTTTCAAATATGAAAGAAAACAGAATGGGAAAGGCAAACTGGAATAACATTCACATAAGAAAAGAAGCAACAGACTGTAAGTGCGAATGACACATGAATCCTTGTATGAGAACACCGACCTCGGCTCTGCAATTATATTAAAATTCTCTTGAAAAACATACACAACAAAAATTACAATCATTTCAACCCCTTCTCCTTCTTCAGGAGGCATATTTATAGGATTTGGTTTTCCCAGACTGACATCCGAGAATCAAAATTTGTTACAATTAGAAGGACATCCTCTAACAATCTCTTAGGTGGCACATTGGCTACGACTTGCATGAAACGGCCAGACAATGAAATGTGAAACGCGGGATGAAATAGGCACGAGAGCATCCCATAATCCCATATGGCAGGTGATGACTGTACAAAGCTCTGAGAAAAGCGACTGTTGGGAAGGGCATGCGACGCAGAGAAAATTTCCTGCGTACCATCATTGTCACTTCTATGAGTGCGCTTTGAGTTTGGGTGACCCATATTGTTGGATGAATCTCCATAAATCGGGACCAGGCATGGTCACGACCATCATGTCGTATGCTTGCACTTAGAGCTCCATCATTTTCGGGTATGAAATATTGGGGACTTTGGAGAATGCGGCTTTAAAATCAAACAATAACTCAAAATCACTGGCCAATTTGTCAAAAACGACCTTCCTTGACAACGCTTGTTGCATATCTCCAATTTGCGGTGGTCCAATCTGTAGTGCACTAGGCACTCCTGATACTCCTTCTGAGACATTAAAGGACCCTTTTCTTCCGAAAAAAAGGGAATCCCTTTGCTTACTAGTGGTCTGAATAACTTGACGACTTCTTGGACTTTGTGCTCAGTAACTTCTATTTTGGCCCGTACCATCTCCATCATCCTATGCTTAGCCACTATCTTTCTGGCTCCAAAGACAACAACGATCTTGTTTTGAATACCATATCTGCTAGCGGACCTGTCTAACATAGAGCTCAGGAAGGTTATGGCATTCTCCGAGGTCACCAAGGGCCTTTTGTTCACTTCTGCCGATACTATCTGGGCTTGTTTCTTGGCTTCTCTCATAGCAATTTCCTGATCTTCAATAATATCTAGGTAGGTCCAAAATTTTTCAGCTTCCATGATAATTTGATCCCAGATCAGATGCCTAACGCCTTGCAAGGCAAGTTTGTCAACCACCTGTTGGCTCAATTTAGCATTTTGTTGAGCTAGTTCTTGGCATTTCTCCTTTGCCTTTTCTCTTCCTCATTCCTCTTTGACTCTTTCCTTCTCCAGTTCCTCAATCTGCTGTTTCAGTTTAATGAGATCGGTATCCTTTAAGCCTATCTGGGACATTTCTCTAGAGAGGGAGTTGGTACCTATCTCTCTAGCCATACCTATGGACTGACTTGTATTCTCCGTGCCTCTGCTTTGAAGCTCATTTTCCTTCATTGCTAATCTGGTTTTCAATTCTGCCTTGCTATTCTTCAAAAGCTGGATATCTGCTTCCCACTGTCTCCCTTTTTCTTCAAGCTTCAGTAGCTTAGCTTTGCAGTCAATAAGCTCGGAGTTCAATACCTCTTTTTCCCTTTCGAAGTCAGCCAATTCATCCGCTTGAGCGAGTTGGGTGCCAGGGATTTTTAATTTCCTTTTTAAGGTATGGATCTCCTTTTGTTTGTCATCGAGTAATTTTTGAGCCAAACTCCCTTTCTACATAGATCCTTCTATTTGCATAGCTTCCTTTTGTAAGTTGTTGATTTGGGCTTTGAGCACTTTATTATCCACTCTCTCCTTCCTTAAAAGATTTGAATTTTTCACCCTATTCTCCTCCAACTTAGACATATGTATGGTATCTTTAAGCAGTCTGGTATATCTCCAGTCTCTTTGTTTAGGTGTATGATGTCAGTAGTGGGAACCTTTGAAAGGTTCACACTGACCTTGGACACCTTGTTCCCCATTGCCAGGGATAATTTAAGGGTATCAGTGGCATGATCCCTTAAAGTTTTTAGTGCCACATTGGGGTGAGGCAACCGCGAGGCTTCGCTATATAGTTCTCCTATCTCCTCAAAGGTTTTATCAGCCCTCTCACGGTAAGACCTCAGCCATTATTCTTTGGATGCATGCTTGCTCGGAGTCTTTTCGTCAAATACATACTCTTGTATTTGCAATTTGTCTTCCTCGAGCTCTTCCTGTCACTACTCTTTTATTAAATTATTCTTCTTTACCTATCCCCTTTTGACCTACACCAATTGCTGTCCCGGTTCCACCTTCTGTTTCTTGGGCATGCTGGCAGTGCCCATTTCTTCAGTGTCCATGGGCCCTAGATCCCCTCTTTTCATTGAAATTTCCGAATAGTTGACCAGTGATGAGAATCCACCTGCTATCACAGCTACTGTAGCCAACTCTCTTTGGGGAGAAAATACCCCCGGTAGCTGTGAACCAGTGTCTTGTTCTGAGCTGGTTTCCATTAGGGCAAGATTAGGGAAATCATCCCAATTTGCCTCTTCTCTAAGTCTAGGTATCTCAGTGTGCTCAAAGGGCCTGCATTTGTGAGATTTCCTTATTTTGGAAATCACCTGGTGAGGATCATAATTTATTGCTTGTTCCATGGAAAACTCCATGCCTCTAAGCAAGTTGGTGACCAGGGGAAAAACAACCCTGCTTCTAACTGTGTATGGTTTTAATGCCCATGGAAAAATCAAACTTGAAATTTTCTTAAAGTTCAAGAAGTGTTCTTCTTCGACAATGAGTTTTTTCCGGATTAATTGCAAGGAGAAAACCCTGGGGGTTAGAAAATCTGGCAAGATGTAGGGTGGATGTACAAAGCCATACAACCTTATGGTCATTCCAAATTCTATGAGGAACCAATCTCCTATCTTCTTATTATTTGATAGTTGCAGCATTTGCCTCATCTCAGGAAACACCCTAGGTATCCTTTCCTGAAAGAAGAGTTCATATATTTTGGGCATCAACTGGTTCATGAATTTACAGTAATCCGTGGCCATATCAGCAGTGATTGCCAATTCTGGTACTTGTAGGTCCTCCTCATTATAGGATATGAACATCCTCAGCAAAAGGGATTGGAATCTGAACATTCTAGTTTCATGGAAGTTCGTTAACTGAGAATGGATGTTCTTGGTCAGGACCTCATCAAATTTAAGGCAACAAGACTGACTGGATTGTCCAGGCAATTTAGGTTCGGCCGGACAAGTACTTAAGACGAACAAAAGACTCGGCAATGACTCTGGGATGTACGTGTCGGTATCTAGACCAAGGAACTTATTGGCTAGGGATATACACCACTGAGTTTCTTCATTGAATTGGCTGAGGTCGATAGGGTAAGATAGGTTGATGGGTTCTCCATTGGGTTTAGAACAGGCCTTCAGGAAGGCTTCTTTACTTTTGTCAGTAGACTCTCTAAAACAACGTACAATGTCTTCTTCTCGGTAGTATTGGGATAAATGGGTGAATTCATCTGGGATATCCAGGGCTTTGTGGATGACAGAAGCTTGAATTGGGCAAAGGATTTTAGACTTAGAATTTTTCATAATAACGCCTTAGGTGACATAGAAATTATTTGCACACCATTCGACAAATTCAGAGTAATGGGGGGTTTGGTCGAAAGAGAAGAAGTGGAAGAAAGATTTAAAAACACCGAAAGTATCTCTACCTCGGTTCTTAAGAACTTCCAATTTTCCTTTGGCGATTTCAATAGCTTCTCCCACTAGGATGGTATCAAAAATATTAACATTTTTGTCCAACAGGCTCTCTTCTGTCCTCTGACCTACGGCCTCAGGCTCTACATCATCTCTCACTCCTACCACTCCTATTTTGTCCATTTTCAAATAACACTAAGGAGGTATCAAGGGCTTACCTTGTTCTGTAGCACAGTCTCTTGGCCGGTCCGGGCTGGCGCTCTGGATGTGGTTGGAGATTTGACGGCTTCGAGGTTTTAGAAAAGACAAATTTTTGCAGCTTCATGTGGGCCTTCTTTATAGATTTTCACCCAATCATAACCTTTGCGCATTTCTTAGGCGGTTTGCTCCATAGATTTTACTTTGCACGACCTAAACCATAGATATGTGGGGTCCTTCATGCCATGTTTTTTCTTACCTAGTGCGTGCACAACACAACCGTTGATCGGGACTGACATCCTTCACAACTGTTGATCCAGATGGACCCCACTGTTATTCACAAAGCGGGGTACTGTTTTGCTTTGTGATACTCTAAATGGTGAAATAAACCATGACCACCGATCTCCCTTTGATCTCATACACACTATTGATCAAAACGGCCCATACCACTTTTCGCAATGCTGAACTGCTACTTTCATCCTTGCTAGTTTGGGATGCGAAATCATTCTTAGCTGTAGATATTCTTGGGTCCCAATCTTGACCATTGGATGCATTCGTTCTTTAAACTATTTTGCAAATCTAAAGAAGTAGCTTGGGTTGGGCATGTTCGCCGTGCGGAATGGTTTGACACCGTTGATCTGCCTTCTGATCATCCTCAGCCTTTGATCATGACTCCCCTTTGACACCTCCAGCGCGCCAAATTCTTTCTTCTTAGCCTCGCTTCCCCAATCCACAGACTATCTCTCTGGATTTTGACGTTCACCACCAAGGCTTACCCCAAGGTTGAGCGTTATCTTGTGTGTGCCATCATCTCTTTCTGTGAATACTACACTGCCTTCTCAACACTTCTCGACGGGGTTGAAGGATGCGAATTTCATTTATGCCCAAAATTTAACAGAGTGTTAACAACCGGCTCCATGAGGGATGTTATCCTCCCAGTGAGGTAGCAAAGAACCCCCAGACTAGTTGCCTCATCCATTGAGAACCTCCTATTATTTTATTGCCTGAAAGAAAAACAAACTTTGAAAGATTGGTTACCTCTTCTGATCTTAGGGCCTTCTCCATGGGCTTCAAATATTCTGATTCACTATCCGTACTGATTAAAACATAAGACATATTTACACTATGATACATGGACCTAAGTCCCTTTATTCCAAGTAGTGCTTCAGGAAACTCCCATTCACCGTGCCTCCTTCATACTGCAACCCATCTGGATACTGCAAAATGAAGGCGTTGTCTCTTCTATGCGCCGCAATAAGATAAGGGCCTACCCACAAATGGTCGAATTTTCTGTGCTTCCCTTTGTCTTCGTGAGGGGCATCCCATTTCAACACCAAGTCATCGACCTGGAAAACATCTTCTTTTACTCTTATGTCGAAGGTATTCTTTATTTTCTCCTGGTGTATCTGGACTTTATCATAAGCCTTGTCCCTTACTTCGTTAAGCTCAATGGTCTGGTTGATCCTTCTTTGAATGGGATTGGGCTCGTCCAACAGATCCCGTAATAAATTCATGACTGGAACGCCTAAAGAAGCAGGAAAAATTACTTCGGCTCCATACACTAACTGAAATGGTGACATACCAATGGCCCTTCGGGTGCTGATTCTGTCGGCCCACAAGGCATATTTCAATTTAGTGTGCCAAGCTTTCTTGTTATCCTCCAATAGCTTCTTAATGATCCTCACAAGGCTTTTGTTAGAAGATTCGGCCAACCCATTTCCTTGTGGGTAATAAGCCGTAGAGTGATTTATGCTTATATGGTACTTATGGAAAAAATTGATCATCTTTTTGGATTTAAACGCAGGGGTGTTGTCGGTCACAATCCGCCTCGGGTAGCCGAACCCTGCCAGAATATTGTTTTCTATGAAATCCATTATCACTTATTCTGTAGCTCACCTGGTGGGTGTGGCCTCAATCCAATTTGTGAAATAATCAGTGGCAGTCAGAATCCACTTATGCTTCCTGGAGGAGTCTGGATTTGTCTTGTCGATGAAATCTAACCCCCATTGTTGGAACAGAGCTTCCATAGGTATCGGGTTGAGGGGGGGAGACACCACCTCCCTTTTCCCTTCAAAACTTTGACACTGGTGGCATTTAGTCGTTTCCTTATAGAAATCTGAGAACAACGTGGGCCAATAAAACCCTGCTCTCAAAATGTTGTTCATGGTAACTTTCCAGGAATGGTGTCCTCCACAATCTCCTTCATGAAATTCCTTTGCCATATGTTGAGCTTCGTCCTCCAGAAGACAATTCAGCAGTATCCCCTCGGGGTCTTTCCAGTAGAGATATTGATCTATGATACAAAATTTGATAGCTTTTAGTTTTATGGATCTAGCCTGGGTTTTTCTTAGCAATGCAGAGGGTTGTAAATTCTGTAATACAAAAACAATTTCAGCATACCAAGGAGACGCATAGAAATCAGGCTTTACCTGCACCTCCGCTTCCTCCTGACTAGGATGACAAGCCAGAAAATTCAGCTGCAGAGAGTCACAATGGGAGTCTGTCATCATCCTAGCCAATCCCTGCCCTTTGATCAACTTCATGGGCTTGATTTCTATGTCATATTCCAGCAGCACTGCAACCCATTTAGCTCTCTTTCCTTCTGGGTCAGGCTGTTTAAGTATGCTTTTCACTACACTGCAAGGTACATAGGCAATTATGTGGGAATGGAGGATGTAGATTCTGAAATCCTTCAAGGCTTTAACCAAGGTGTAGGATTTTTTTTCCATTATATTATATTTCAGTTCTCCATCTCTCAATATCTTACTGAGGAACGCTATGGGCTGTTCTTCACCCCGATCATTCTTTTGCAGCAACACTGACGCTACAGTGTGTTCTGAGGCATAAGAGAATACTAAGAAATCCTTTTCAAAATACGAGATGATCAAAACAGGAGCTTCTGAAATGGCCTATTTTATATCTTTGAAAGCTTTCTTGGCTCCCACCATCCACTTAATTTCATGATCTTTCCTTAACATGCAAGGAATGTCCATCAGGATTTCGGTGAAGCTAGGGATGAATCTCCTCAAGAAGTTGACTTGACCAATGAAAGATTGGATTTATTTCTTCCTCCTTGGTTCCTCTACTTTCAAAATTCCCTTTACCCTGTCTGGATCGATCCTGATCCCTTCCTTTGAAATAATGTGCCCCAACAACTTTCCTTCTTCTAGAGCAAAGTTCGACTTTCTAGGGTTCAAGGAAATGCCATACTTTCTGCATTTAATGAAAACTCTTTCCAGGTGCCTGATATGATCTTTAGCCCACCTAGAGTATACAGTAATTTCGTCCATGTATATCACCAAAAAATTGTCTCTTTCATCTGCAAAAGCAATATCCATGGTGCGTTGGAAAGTTGCTCAGCATTCATTAACCCAAACGACATCTTTGCGTACATGAATGTACCCCAAGGTGTGGTGAAAGCGGTTTTTTCTTGGTCTTCAGGAAACACCTTCACCTGATTGTACCTGGAAATACCATCCATAGTGTATATCCTCCTTGAGCCTACCACCCTCTGCATGATCTGGTCCATCTTTGGCAATGGGTAGTTATCTTTCAAAGAAACTTTTTTTAAATTCCCGAAATCTACGCATAGCCTTATCTCCCCATTATTTTTCCGGACAGGAACCAAATTGGCTACCCATTTTGAAAACCTCAGAGTTACTATTATCTTTGCATCAAACAACCTTTTTACTTCTTTTTCAATAATGGGTACTAGCTTCGGATTAATCCTCCCGAGTTTTTGCCTGAATGGTTTTTCTATGGGTTTAATCGGAATAGTATGCTATATGATGGAAATGTCATATTCTTTGAGATCTTCAAAACTCCACGCAAACACATCCGTGTACTTTTTCATTAGGTTCACATACCCTTCTTTTTCTTTAGTGGGCAATTTCTTGGACAATTTTACAATTTTAGGGTCACCTTCAGCGCCGATATCTACATCTTCGACGACATCTGTGGCAGGCTTGACCTTTGGATCCTTGGCTACATCATTTTGGTCAAAAAGAGATTCTAAAGGGATCAGGCCCCTTGGAATATGATTTCTTTTCAATTGGACTATATCCCTGCCTCCCAAGGAATCCTTCAGCGTTCCCATTCCGACAGCTTCTTCCCCTTCCTCTTCAACGTCTAGGAAGTTTTCGGGGTCAGCGCCACCTTCATTAATGTGAGTGTTCACAAACTCACTAGACATATCCAGAAATCTTTTGATCTGCATATCATCTTCAAAGACTTACCAATATTTAGTGTTATCTGGTATGGAAGGTCTATTTAAAATCTTCACTTTATATTTCTTTTTGCCTACCGCAGGAGCTTCAAATTTTCCTGCTGCAGTCGCCAGAGAGTCTACTACCGCATTCTCATCTCTAGGAATAACTTGGACCATATGTTCAATGAAGATATTTATGAACATATCCCCTACCTCATTCCGGTAGGCTCTCATTCTTGGATGTTTAGTCTGATATATATCATTCACTTGATTTACTACAAGCTCTGAGTCCCCAAAATTTTTGACCCTTTTCGCTCCTAAATCTTTCAGCGCATGTAGGCCCAGCAACAAGGCCTCATACTTGGTACATTGTTAGAGCATTCAAATACCAACTTATAAGAGTAGGTTTTGGTATATTAAGTGGGGGAGATTATATACACACCTACGCCAACACCTGTTTTAGACACCGAGCCATAGAAATACATCTTCCATGGTCCTTCGTACATTTGCATCCTTTTAGCTTCTAGTTCGCAGGCCTCTTTTTTATCCTTTTGTGGCACAACGATTTCCGAGCTGCAAGGAGATATATCATTAAAGAAAATAGAGGACCCCAAGTCCGTGTCGACGGCATAAACATGATGGATGTTGGGCTGAGTCTGACTGCTCACGACGTAAGGCAACCTCTTCTCGATGTATATCCTTTTTCTTTAATTCCGAACTGGAATTGTTGCATAGGTCATGTCCATTCGCAAGCTACCTTTTAGCTTTGAATTCCAAGATCTTGACAGCAAAATACCAAACTTTGGAGGAATGTCAGCCACGACGACATCCATGACTACAATTTTAGATGGAAACTTATGTAAATATACCAACATGTCTTTGATCAGTCCTAGACATTTCACCCTTTTAGAATCAAAGGAATACAGGTCTTTATAAGGCCTTGTAATCTCCAACCCCAGACTTTCCAACACTCCCTTTGGCATCAGATTGTGTGAGGCTCTTGAATCCAGGAGATCATTGTGTGACATCATATCATGCACATTCAAGCTTATGTAAAAGGGGGTCACCTCCTCATCGTCGCTGTCCACACTATCAATCTTAGACCCCATAATAATAGTAGGATTGTCTCGGTCAGCTCTAAGATATCAGGGTGTAATTCTCCTTGATTTTCAATCATCGTTGTTATAGTGTCCCTGTATTCTTGATTCCTCAATAATTCATTGAAAGGAATCGAGACCTTTAGCTTAACTAGCTCGTTTTGGAGTTTAAACATGGGAGGAGTTTTGCCGAGTTCGACAGGTGCCACTGGCTCCAACTCTCTCACATTGCTATTCCCCTTTTCCACTTCTCTGGGTGCCATCAACCATTTTTGTTTTTCATTTCCTTTCCCGGGGCCAGACTGAATACTAGAAGGTTGGTTTGGGTTTAACCCTCCCTTATGTATAGCAACGTCACCAGCAGAGTCACCACCCTTTTTATGTATAGCAACATCTCTACTCCTTAACTTGATCTTCCTGACATCGTCTAAAGCATGCATATACCCTTTATGATATTGCTTCAATTCCTCAGTCAGGGTCTTGTCATCCACCTGAGCGAACATACCATGTTCCTCTTCAGTCAAGTAGATCTCAGAGTCCAAATCGCCGAAATGATGGATATGGTCTTCGACGGATTCAGCTTCATATTCGGCAGCCACATAGTTTTCAGGGAAAGGAGGCCTGATTGGATGCTCTTCTTGGTTTCTCAGATTCCTCACATCCGTTGGTTTATTTGGTTGGAGCGGGGGAGGGACTTGCCTCCTAAAATTTGGATTCCTTATTTGAGGCTCGTTATGCTCCCGGTTCGCCAGCTTAGCCTCCACCATTAGCCTGTCCATCAACTTTTCCATAGTTTTGAGCATCATCTCAAATTTTATATCACTAGATGAAGAGGCGGAAGTAGAGGGGTGTGCCTCTTCTCTACCTTTCCTTCTGTCGATCTCCACCCTTGGTTTAATTTTCCCACATGCCATCATATTGGCCTATACTTATAGGGAATCAGTGAACATGGCTGGGAGAGTGTTTGACTTTCTTTCTTTCAATAACAGAGAAAAATCATTGTCAAAGGCATCAGCGTAATGAAGTTTAGCTACCCTGGGAAAAGGTTTGATATCGACAGGTATCGAGTTGTAGACCCGCATGAATCTGCTAGAAAAATCATTGACTGATTCAAAACCTCCTACTTGAGATTGTTGTATTGAGACAAGACCTGTAAGGGGCTTTTTTTATCATCCCACCTTTCTAGAAATATGGTTTGAAAGCCAACAAAACTACGGATAGACCTAGGTGGTAGATCTTTGTACCATTTCTTGGCTTCCCTAGACAAACTCTGAGTGAACAACTGCATTTTGACATCTTCATCATTCACCTCTTCCAGGTTGATGAAATCGTCGAACTTATCCACATGGTACCTTTCTGAGACATTCCCCTCCCTGTCATAGAGTGTGATTCTTTGGGCATAATTCATAGGGAGGTCATGTAGAACTAGAGGTAGGGCTAACGAGGCAAATCTAGTAGCAGCCATCGGGGTAGGTCGGTTAGGAACAGATAGGGGATTGGGAAACTGGGTGTTCTGAAAGATAGGGGCTATCTCTTCATATTTTGGTGGGGTTTCTAGGTTCAGCCACAAAGAATCAAGCAGATATGATTGCAGCGTATTAGGGTCAACCCCAGATTTTCTTAGGTCGGATTCGGATTTAGATTTAGTTAGCAGTTTTTTATCCCTAACCCCCCACTCGGGTTCAGCTAAACCGTACAAATCTTAAGATGATGAAGTATCAAACAATGGATAATCCAATTTCTCTTTATTTCTATTCCTAAGTATTCTTTCTGGATTATCCACACTGAGTAAAGTATCAGTATCAGAGTTACCTCTTGTGTGGATCTTTCTGGAAGCCAAGATATCTAGTGTGGTAATGGTCGAAATAGGTGCGGAATCACTAGGACAAACACACAACCTTCTAGCAAATTCAAAAATTTCTGTTTTCCCACAGAAATCCCTTTCTTCTTGCTCACTGGTCTCCTCAGTGGATTCACCTTCCAGAATCTTTCAGTGGAGTTGCCAGGGCAAATGATACAACCTTTTTCACATGTAAGAATATCTGTTTGCCCACAGAAACTTTTTATCCTTTGAATATTTTTCGTTCTTCCTAGGGATGATATTCAATCTCGTCCCCAGCAATGGTGCTAGTTTGTTAGCACCAGAATTGAGCCCAAAGGTTGTGGAAGGCCCGCTCCTGGGTAAAAGAAAAACCACTTTCGAAGAGAGAACTGGCCTTCTGCTCTTTCGAGAGGGATCTCTCACAAAATGTTAATTATGCCAGATATATGCAAGTTGTTAACACCTGTATTTAGCAAAGCAGAAATAAGACCGTGGTGGAGGTAATATTATGTTGTTTAAATACTTTGGTTTAAGGATATAATGTAAAGGTGGAATGATAGCAAAAGATCGGCCAAGTTAGTAAAGATCCTAGGCCGTGATGAAAGAGGAGAGCAAATCAATGGCCGGTATTCCCTCCGCTCTTCGAAACATGCGAGGAGGATAAGACAGGTTCAGGATTTTAACCAGCGGCACAGATCAAAGGTTATAAAGTTGTCCTAAGCAGATCCACGGCTCACATCAAATCCGCCTTGTGAAAGCACGAGTTAGTTAAGGAAATGGAGGCCGGCGGAATCATGTATATTCCTCTCGATCCGACAGTGGACGGGCAGAATTGGGTCACATCAATGCATGGGATTGATCCTGTGACTGGAACCTGCACGGCGGATAAGCCGAAAGCCACCCAGCGGAACTCGTTATATGATGCTTGATCCAACGGTTGGAGATCAAAGCATAATAGATAAACGATTGTTATAAATTCCGGGGGGTGAAATTGCGCGAGAGATAAGTCCGAGGCTGCCAGTGGAATTGGGAGATGTCGATAGATCTAATGGCTGACAAATGCCGGGCAATCACATCAACGGCTGGAAAGGATTCCGGAAGAGGAACGTGCACGGCATATAATCCTGGATTTCCCGACGGAATCGGGTACGTGGCGGATGATCTGACGGTGCGTGGTTTAAGGCATATCGCATCGACGACTGGGAATAATTCCGCTGATCAAAGTTGCTCGAAGGTTAAAGCGAAGGAGCCCAGTGGAATTTGGTAAACGCCACATGATCCAACGGCCCACCGGTAAAGGTATGTCAGATCGACGGATGTGGATGATTCCGGGACTCGGAGTTGCATGATGGTTAAAGTCAAAGGGCTCAGCAGAATGTGAGACGTGGCGTTTGATCTGACGGTGAAGAGAGAAGTACGTCACATCTACGGTCATGAGTGATTTCGGGAGGGAGACTTGCACGGTTTTTATCGCCAAGACGCCCGACGGAAAAAGATACGTGGCATGCGATCCGAGGGCCAGAAAATTGCAAAGAATAGATCAACGGTTGGTAATGAATCCGGAGGAGAAAGACGCGCGGCTGATAGTAGATGGTGGTTGCGGAGAGTAAATGATTGTCAACGTGGTGAATTGTGGTAGGCTCTAGGGATAAAAGCGGCTTATAAAAGTAACATTGACCCACATCATTGTTATTTTATTCGTTGGGAACGGGCGAAAAGGACTGGTCTATCTGTCGGCTTCCATTTGTCAGTGCCCAGTTTCTATTCGTCAGGTGCAGACACGCTCCGGGCACACGCCTCCACAGTGAACCAGGTAAAACTGAAATCCAGTAACTCTGTAATTCCCCTTCTCAAAGTTACCAGTGTGAAGTTCAGTGATGGACCCGGGAAAAGAAGCTCAAATGTCGGGTCAAGTCGTAGATGATAGAGAAGAATTCTTAGTAGACAGGGATAGGAATGTATGCGACCCCTTCCTCTTTGTGGAAAGCGTGTCTGTTAGCAAAGAGAGATTATGGCATCACCATTCGCGAGGGAACGATGTGTTGAACTTGTGCAAGTCTTTCTTGTACTATTTCACCATTGAGCAAACCCTCCATTTCCCAGAGTTAGCAGAGTGGTGTGCTGTGAATTATTCTCCGTCTCAAAGAATTATTGTCAGTCGGTCTACGTCCAAAGTATTGTGTAGAGTCGATGCTGCGGTCATCCGAGAAATCCTTAGTTTGCCGGAAGATTACCCAGATAGTCGTGAAGTGATAAATGAGTCAATCCTAGTCGAATTGTACAAGAAGTGCGAAGCCGAAACCCGCTGTAAATTCCTGTCGAGTGTTTTAAAGGATGGTCATTCTTTAGATGGTGTATTCATGCCCTACCCTATACATATT
Source organism: Pseudotsuga menziesii (assembly GCA_001517045.1). Classification (NCBI taxonomy): domain Eukaryota; kingdom Viridiplantae; phylum Streptophyta; class Pinopsida; order Pinales; family Pinaceae; genus Pseudotsuga; species Pseudotsuga menziesii. The sequence continues at coordinate 364,242 of LPNX010294890.1, read as the reverse complement.
TTCAAGAGTGAAGTTCAATTGGTCATTTCTTTGGTGTGTCAAGTACTAGGCCTAGATGAGGATTGTCGTGTGGGCGAGGTCGTTCTCGGATTTTTGTTGAGAATGAGTTCCCCTGTTTCTGAGTCTCAGTCAACCCCAGTTTTTAATTTAGATGAATACCTGGCTGAAGCAATTCATCTTCAGCTAAGCGAGTTCCCCAAGGTCCGGTTTTTCAGGTTCCAGACTTATTTGCTTAATATGCTACTATGTTCCAATATCTCTGAGTTGAAGTTTCTGAGTACTTTGTGCTCTTCTGATTTACCAAAACAAATAAGCATGTTTGAATTTGCCAATTCAATCATGTCTGAGATGTACAAAATGCTGTTCAATGAAGAATTACCCCGGTGTCCTGGATGAAATGAGGAGCTTAATGCAGTCTTCACCAGAGGATCGGGTTGGAGACTGGTTTTTATACAGAGATTATACCGTGTTGAGAATATATGGCTTCACTGGTCAGCCTTATAGGCTACCTTATTTCTTGACCCCGAGAATCTTCGCATTGGAATTCATGAGACAGAGATTGCTGTCCGAGGAGGAACATTTTTGTGCTTTCAAGAAGTCTTCGAACATCAAGTTTCCGTTTAAGGTTGGCACCTTCATTTTTAAAAGCAAGGGTGCCTTGGTTTTTGTAGAAAAGTTGCTGGAAAATATGGATTTTATGAAAGAACCAAATGTGAATTATGACCCCCACCAAGTGATCTCATTGAGAAAACAAGCTAACAGGAATAAGCCATTTGAACATCAAGCTGTTGAGGGGTTAGCTGAAATGGCTAATTTACTGCAGTTCACTGACGAGTGAAAGTCCGATGAAGAGACACATCCTGCACCTGGTACAGCAATCCAAATCATAGAGGGTGTTAGTGTTGTGGTTAAGAGGAGTTTGTCCGATGTTGAGAGTATGGAAGTGGACGAAGAGGCGTCCCATAAAAAGGAAAGGCTGCTCGGAGGAGGTGAGACCGTGGATGAAGAAGTGTCTGATGTTTTCAAAAAAGCTGCCTTAGTCCCCGTGAAGACCGTGCAATTCAATCAATTCTCCTTTAAAGGTTTAGAATGTGGTGTAGATAGTCCAGAACCCAACCCCTTATTTAAGTCAAGAGAAGAGCTCAAGGTGAGCTACATGGAAAAGAGGAAGCAGTCCCTAGAGGAAACGAGGAGTCTGCTCCCGAGGGTAAGAAACTTGTACAGTTCAAAAACATCTCTAGTTTCGGCTAGAGATGCTGAGAAAAATAATTTTAAGATGGCCATAGTGAATGACAAGAGGATGTCTGAGATAGAAGTCAGGCTGGACAAAATCAGCACCCCAGACAATATTCAGCTGCATAAACAAACCAGTGACATCCTCTACTCAGATTTACTGCAGGCCATGGTGAGAATAAACAAATTACAGGTGTTGGTAGACAAATTGGAAGTCCAGTTAAAGCATGAGAAAGTGGAAAATAAGGCAAATGTTATTCAGATCAGGAAACTGCATGCGGACATTGCTAGCTCAGACAATACCCAGGTTGTCAAGAAGTTGCTGGAAGAGAAAGATAATGCGCTCCAGTTTTTGAAGAAGAAGTTGAAGATACCAGGCTCAGAACATGTCCAATCAGTTGAACTACTAGCTCTCTAGGAGGAGAAAGATAAAATCCATCAGGAGATGATGGAATACAAAGGAAAGGCTGGAGAGCTGCAAGAGGAAAAGGATAGGTGGGAGACCGAGAGGGAGGAGTTGCTATCCCAAATCTCCGTAATGAAGAAAGATCAGACTGAGGAAAAGGATATTATGGAAGAGCTAATGAGCCAAACCCCTACCGGTGATGACTTATCTATTGTAAACATCTAGAAGCCATTAGCTGATTTTTCTGCAGATGACCTGTTGGTGTCTATGTCCCAAGTGAGTTTGAAGGAGGAAGCTATTAAGGAGTTGAAAGCCGAGAATGAAAAAGTAAAGGCCGAATTAACCAAGATAAGTGAAAGCAGAAAACAGATCTTCCAGGACAAGAGTCAATTACAGAAAAAGCTCGAAGAGCTAAAAGAAAAATACATTGGGAAAGGCCCTCTTCAGGGGGCGAAACATATTATTTGGGATACCCTGACTATAGAGATTACCAAGTTCTGGCATTACTTGAATTTTATTGATGACTTGTGTATACTGACAGAGTCGGCCCAACAAAGACTAAAACTGGTGAATGAACACATGGAAAAAAGACCCCTCACTACAGCTCAGAATACATTAAATTTTCTGAATTCACTGACATACCAAAAGCTGCACGACATGGGCATAAAGGATAGAATCTCAATAGTGCTATCGGCAAAGAAGATCATCCACAAACACCATTTAATGAAGATTGTCCAAGAGAAGTCAGAAGAACTGCTTGTGCAGGTCACTAAGTTTAAACAAGAGTTTAAAGAGTTGTTCGAAGATGGACTGCCGTCCTTCTGGAACGAAGAAGGTAGGATGCTCCTGCCTGAACATTATCATCACCTACTTGTCCGGGCTCGCATGGACCACTCGAAATTTAATAGCTTGGAGAAGAACCTGACAGGGCAAACCATTGTAGACATGTTAACAGAAGATTTCGAAGTCCTGCAGAAGTTCGCCGTTATCAGAGCCAGATTTCCCAAGAAATCTTATGAAGCATATATGGAGCTCGAGGTAGCTATTCGGGAGATGATGGAGTGTGACACCCCAAGTTCGGAGCAGTGGAAAGCTGTAGAGAGGTTTGGGAAAACAAAGTATATTCTTTCCCCCTAGGAACATGTGTCAGGTGCTGAAGAGCTGATGGGGTAAAGGACGTGGAGCTGTTGGGGCAAAGACGTGGAGCTGATGGGGGCAAAGACATGGAGCTGTTGGGACAAAGACGTGGAACGGTTGGCCGAAAGTTTGTTATCCAGCTGATTTGTACTTAGTGATATGTTAGGAATGGAGTTGTAACAACCTCCTAGTGGTGTAGGAATTCAGTTACAAACTCTAATTTACGCCGATCATTCTGTTATTGATCTGCTAGGGGCAGAATTATTGTTTTATCTATATATTTGTATCTTTTTATGAGATGGGAGTTGGAACGCATTGAATGAAGTGATTTGTGGAGAACATATCTGTTTTATTTTAATACCAAAAATGAATGCATGAGAGCTTTTTTCAGAGATTCATGTGTCATTGATGTTGCAGTCCGTGCTTTCTTTCTTTGTGTGATTGTATTTTCCCTGTGTAACACTCCATTCTGTTTTTTCTTCATATCTGGAACATAGTGTTTGATGATTAGAATTCATATGCTTATGCTCTATTCATCGTTTCAGGTATTATATGATTTTTTTCTACTAAAGTTGATATGGAATTCGTCTTAGATGCTCTGTATTGATGGGCTGTTCCCTCATCCTTTCTATTTCACCTTGATAAATGGAATGACTGCAATTATGTGATTATCTTGCCTTTGATAAGTCTTGTGTATACATCTTTGTGATCTTTTATATGTATATGAATCCATTCCCAATGGATATGTGATTGTTTCAACCGAACAAATAAATCTTTAAATATTGTTTACCATCTGATCTTGTAAGATTTGTATTGAGAGATCCCTCTCTGGAAGAAAATACCAATTTCTTCCTAAAGTGGTTTTGCTGTTACCTCGGGGTGTACATTTTACAACCTGGGTACATTCTGAGTGCTAACAAATTGGCGCCGTTTCCAGGGACGAAAGTGCTTATCTGCCCCGAGAAAACGACAAAGATTAAGAGAGATTTCTGTGGGCAAACAAGAGTTTCTAAAAGAAAAGGAGGTTGTATATTTGCCCTGGCGACTTCATTGTGAAATTGTTTCAGAATTCAAGAACGACATTCTGGCTTCAAGAAGACATACACGAGGTAACTCTGATACCGAAATCCTGAAGAGCTTTGAAGATCCATAAAAGTTGTTTAAGAGAAAGAATAAAGAGAAGTTAGATTTCCCTTTGTTCGGCCCATCGTCATCACCTGATTCCCATATTAATCCAGCATGGGAAGTCAATACTGCGCAGACCTTGTTAAGAACTAGATCTGAACCCGACCTAAAAAACGCTGAGTTCCTTCCTTGTGGGTTGAGAGCTAGGTCTGAATCCGACCTCAAAAATATTAAGCCCAATCCTAGTAAGTTAGAGTCCTATTTGTTAGATTCCCTCTCTAAAGACTTACGACAAACCTCCAAAGCTGAAACAACCACCGCCGAGCATTCTCAAAGCACTGCAGTTTCTGTGAACCCACCCAGACCAATGGCTGCTAGATTTGCCCCTTTGCGTCTCCCTGTTGCGTTACATGATCTCCCCCAAAATTATTCTTAGAGGATTTCTTTATTTGATGGGGAGGGTGATATAATTGCGAAACAGCATGTTGCCAAGTTTGAATATTTCATTGACTTGGAAGAAGTTCACTATCCTGATGTCAAACTGTGGTTATTTTCCCAAAGTTTGTCTGGGGAGGCAAAAAAGTGGTTTAAGGACCTTCCACCTGGGTCTATTGTGAATTTTCAGGCTTTTCAGAATGCATTTTTGGATAGATGGGATGATAAACTGAATCCTCTGCAGCTTTTATCTCAGTATAACGGTCTTAAGAAAGGGGGTTTTGAGTCGGCTCATGAATTCTCAAGTAGATTCATGAGGGATTATAACTCTATCCCGGAAGATATAAAGCCTTCTCCTGCAACTGCTAAATTGCACTATGCTGGAGCTTTTGATAATGATTTTGCATTCTCCTTGCGGGAGAGGAAATCGGCAACTCTTGCTGCCATGTTTACTGATGCCCTAGAAGTGGAAGCTAACATGATGTCTAGTGGAAAGATCAAGCATAGAGATATGGATAGGAGGATAAAAGAAGAAAATGTACCTTCTACTTCATCTTCTTTTGCAGATGTTAAATTTGAGATAATGCTGAAGACAATGGAGAAGTTGATGGATAAGTTAACCATGGATGCTAGGCCTTTCAATAGAGAGCAAGGGGATCCCTAGATCAAGAATCCAAACTTCAGAAGACCAAATCCCCCTGTTCCCCCCCAAAATAGACAGAGAGACCAGAGGAATCCAAGAAACCAAGAAGAACTGCCCATCCGCCCACCTTTTCCTGAGAATTATGTTGGTGAGGAAGAAGATCCACTTGAAAATGAGATTCATCTATTTGGGGAACAGGATTCAGAAATATATCTTACTGAAGAAGAACATAATATGTTTGCGCAGGAGGGTCCAAATGAAGAATTTGAAAATGAGCTATATCAGAGAGGTTATTTGCATGCAATGGATGACGTGCAAAGGAAAATGAGACTGAGGAATAGGGATGTCCCCATAAATAAGGGGAAGGCAAACCCAAATCAGCCTTCCTTTAGTTCTTTGAATGGAGAAAAGGAGAAGGAAATACCAAAAGAGCCCTTTGTGAGTAAGGAGGTTGAAAACGATATATGAAGGGATAAAATAATAAAGAAGGCGACTCCGATTGATGTGGAAAAGATTGGTGCTGGTTTTAACCTACAGAATGAGCTTTAAAAACTAAAGATCTCTGTTCCATTTAATGAGCCGTTGAGAAACACTGAATACAGAGATACTATCACCAAAATGATAAAAAACCAAGGAGAATGGCAGTCAGACATTTTAGAATTGAATGATGACAACCCTGCTATTTCATTTGGACCAAAAGTTGAAAATTTAGAAGATGAAGAAGTTCCTCCTTTCTATTTAAGTCTGAATGTGCATGACAAAGTGATCCACAATGATATGTTAGATTCGGGGGCATCACACAATCTAATGCCTAAAGGGGTTGTGGAAAGTCTGGGATTAGAAGTGACTAGACCATATAAGGATTTATACTCATTTGATTCTAAGAGAGTAAAATGCCTTGGTTTAATTAAAGACATGGTGGTGACCCTGAATAAATTGCCATCTAAAACTATAGTCATGGATGTGGTGGTAGCAGATATTCCACCTAAGTTTGGGGTGTTGCTATCAACATCTTGGACCTCCAAGCTGAAAGGTAGTTTACAGATGGACATGTCATATGCAACGATTCCTGTTCCAGATGGTAGCAGAAGGTTATATAGTGAAAAGAGAACTCCCTATGTGGTCAGCAGTCAAGATAAACCTAAAGTCCATCACATATATGCTGTTGATACTGATTTGGGATCTTCCATTTTCTTTAATGATGCTATCCCACATGATTTAGAAGCTGCATTGCAAAAGAAATCTGAAGAATAGGAGAAGTCCGAGGAGAATAAAGAAAAAGAAGTTTTGGAACAGCAAGCTCTGGAAGCAAAACAGAAAAAGAAGGCCAATGGATCATGTATTTCGATGGATCTATTGCAAAGGTTGGTGCTGGGGCTGGCGTCTACATCATTTCTCCTATTCATGATTTCAAAGCTTTGTCATACAAATTGCTGTGTGAATGCACTAATAATGTAGTAGAGTATGAGGCCTTGTTATTGGGGTTACATGCTTTGAAAGATCTGGGGGCTCAGAGGGTCAAGATCTTGGGATATTCCGAGTTGGTGATAAACCAGGTAAATGAGAGTTATCAAACCAAGCATCCTTGGATGAGGGCTTACAGAAATGAAGTATGGGATATGCTTGGCAATTTCTTTATAGAGCATACAATTCAGGTAGTTCCCAGGGTTGACAATATGGTGACTGATTCCTTAGCAGTATCCGCTGGAAAATTTGAGACCCCAATGACCAGTCAAAAGGAATACCAGGTGGATATTTTGAATAGACCTTCTATCCCTGACAATTACAAATACTGGCAGGTGTTCGAAGATGATATGCAGACCCAAAGATTTCTAGAGTTGTCAGGAGAGTTTGTGAATACTCATGTTGAAAATGAAAATGGTAATGATAGGACCCCTGAAGATGACGAAGCGGTTGAATAAGAAGAAGATGCTGAAAAGTTAAGGAAAACCTTGGGAGGTAAGCATATCATCCAGCTGAAAAATAATTTTATAACAAGAGGCCTGATCCCTTTAGAAAGGCTCTTTGATCAGAATGACGTTGCCAAGAATCCCAAAGTGAAACCTGTTGGTGATGCCATTGAAGACAAAAATATCGGCACTGAGGAGAATCCTAAAATCCTAAAATTATCCAAGAAGCTGCCGGAAAAGGAGAAAGAGGAGTATGTAAAGTTGATGAAAAAATATACAGATGTGTTTGCCTGGAGTTATGAAGACCTCAAAGAATATGATACATCTATTGTACATCACACTATTCCTATAAAGCCCGGGGAGAAGCCTTTTAAACAGAAACTCAGAAGGATAAATCCTAAACTGATCCCTGTCATTGAGAAGGAAATAAGGAAGTTATTTGATGCTAAGATCATTGTAACAATCAGATTTTCTAAATGGGTTGCGAATTTGGTCCCTGTCAGAAATAAGAATGGAGAGATAAGACTGTGCATAGATTTCCACAATTTAAATAAGGTCTCCATGAAAGACAACTATCCCTTACCCAAGATGGATCATATACTGCAACAAGTGGTGGGAGCTGAAAGGATTTCAATGCTGGATGGCTTTTCCGGGTATAATTAGATGAAAGTGCTGCCAGAAGATCAGGAGAAGACTGCCTTCACTACACCATGGGGCACTTTCATGTATGCGAAGATGCCTTTTGGTTTGATGAATGCAGGCGCCACTTTTCAGCGAGCTATGGACATTGCCTTTGCAGGAGAAATTGGAAGTTTTGTGGCGATTTATATGGATGATATCACAGTCTACTCAAAGTCTGATAGAGAGCATCTCCATCATCTGGAGAAGGTATTCATGAAGTGTAGGAAATATGGCATATCTTTGAACCCTAAGAAGTCTAATTTTGCACTAGAAGAAGGAAAGCTGCTAGGCCATATAATATCCAAGGATGGCATAAAGATTGATCATGAAAGGGTGAGTGCAATTATGAAGGTAGGAGAACCCAGGAGCAAAAAGGAGATACAATCTTTTCTGGGACAGGTAAACTTCTTGAGGAGATTTGTACCAAGATTTGCTGAGATCTTGATGAATATTACAAATATGTTGAAGAAAGGTCATGAAATAAAATGGAATACAGAAGCTAAGGAGTCATTTTGGGAAATCAAGAAAGCAATTTCAGAAGCCCCTGTCTTGGTAAGTCCAGATTTTGCCAAAGATTTTTCAGTATTCTGATATGCTTCAGAACATACTATAGCAGCAGTATTATTGCAGAAAAATGATGAAAATTTGGAACAACCCATAGCATTTTTTAGTAAAATGCTACGGGATGGGGAGTTGAAATATGATATCGTGGAAAAGCAAGCCTATGCTTTGATTAAAGCATTAAAAGATTTCAGAATATATGTTTTGCATTCCCATGTAATTGCACATGTTCCGACTGCTGTGGTAAAAGCAATTTTGACTCAGCCAGACCCCGAAGGCAGGAGGGCGAGATGGATAGCTACATTATTGGAATATGATATAGAAATAAAACCTACGAAGCTGGTTAAAGGACAAGGGTTAGCAAAGATGATGACAAACTCAAATTGTGAGTCCTTACAAATCAATTTTTTGACTCACCAGTCTGATCAGCCAGACATAGAGATAGAGGTGATGGCTGACTTTGTGGCATCTCCATGGTATTCTGGTGTTGTATATGTCCTCCAAAATTTGCAAGCCCCAGAAGGACTAACTAAATCAAGAGCAAGATCTGTAAAGTTGAAATCTGCTAAATTCTGTATCATAAACAAATATCTATATTGGAAGGATCCCGGAGGAGTTCTACTAAATTGTCTATTGGAGGATGAAGCCCAGCAAATTACCAAGGAATTTCACAAAGGAATTGTGGGGGACATCATTCTTGGAAGGTGAATGTAAACAAAATCCTGAGAGCTGGTTATTATTGGCCTACATTATTCTCAGATGTATATAAAGAAATCAACAAGTGTCATCAATGCCAAATTTTCGACGGGAAGAGAAAGGTACTGTCTCTCCCTTTGGATCCAATAATAGTTGAGGCTCCTTTCCAGCAATGGGGTTTGGATTTTATCGGTGAAATAAACCCCAACTCATCAGGTCAGCACAGGTGGATTTTGACAGCTACAGACTATTTTACCAAATGGATAGAAGCAATTCCTACCAGGAGGGCTACTGAAAATGTGATCATGGATTTTCTTGAAGAGAATATATTAGCTCGGTTCGGATGTCCAAAAAGGATAGTAACAGACAATGCAGCTGCTTTCAAATCTAGAAAAATGATAAATTTTTGTCATAAGTATCACATAAGTCTCAATCATTCGACAGCCTATTATCCTCAAGGGAATGGGTTGGACGAATCTTCAAACAAGAGTCTAGTAAGGATCATCAAAAAGCTGTTGGAGGACAATAAAAGATCCTGGCACACCAAACTAAAATATGCTCTATGGGCTGATAGGATTAGCACAAAAAGAGCAATCGGTATGTCTCCCTTCCAACTGGTGTATGGAGCCGAAGTGATTTTTCCAGCATCATTAGGGGTCCCAGTTATGAGATATTTCCAAGATCAGCAGGAAGAACCAAACCACATACAGCGTAGGATAAATCAGATCATTGAGCTAGAAGAACGAAGATATAAGGCCTATGATAAAGTGCAGTCACATCAAGAGAAAATGAAAAGTAATTTTGACAGAAGAGTCAAAGAGGAACAGTTTCAGATCGATGACCTGGTTCTAAAGTGGGATGCTCCTAATGAAGAAAATCATGGAAAATTTGATCCTATGTGGGTTGGACCTTATGTTGTTGCTGGGTACAGAGGGCAGAATGCATTTTTGCTGGAATATACAAATGGGGTTCCTCTTGAGAGCAACCCTGTCAATGGGAGGTATCTGAAGCATTACCTATCCTAGGAAAGGAAGGTAAAACTTGTAATATAGACTGTACATATTTTTCTTTTACAAGCCAATAAGAAATGGTAAGCCGAAGGTATTTGGAGCTTGCAGTGAAAGCCCCAAGGTTCAGGAGGCCTATCATCCCTTTTCTACAAATATATAAAACTGATATATTTACAAAAACAAAAGATGGGTTTTGGGAGTTATTATGCAAAGTAAAAAAGCAGGCACCTGGACTACGGGTTCTTTGATACCTCGCAGGGAGGATATCATCCCCATATGGAGCCAGATGTTAACACCTGTATTTAGAAAAGCAGAAATAAGACCGTGGTGGAGGTAATATTATTTTGTTTAAATACTTTGGTTTAAGGATATAATGTAAAGGTGGAATGATAGCAAAAGATCGGCCAAGTTAGTAAAGATCCTAGGCCGTGATGAAAGAGGAGAGCAAATCAATGGCTGGTATTCCCTCCGCTCTTCGAAACATGCGAGGAGGATAAGACAGGTTCGGGCTTTTAACCAGTGGCACAGATCAAAGGTTATAAAGTTGTCCTAAGCAGATCCATGGCTCACATCAAATCCGCCTTATGAAAGCACGAGTTAGTTAAGGAAATGGAGGCCGGCGGAATCATGTATATTCCTCTCGATTCGACAGTGGAGGGGAAGAATCGGGTCACATCAATGCATGGGATTGATCCCATGACCGGAACCTGCACGACGGATAATCCGAAATCCACCCAGCGGAACTCGTTATATGATGCTTGATCCAACGGTTGGAGATCAAAGCATAATAGATCAACGATTGTTATAAATTTCGGGGGGTGAAATTGAGCGAGAGATAAGTCCGAGATTGCCAGTGGAATTGGGAGATGTCGATAGATTTGACGGCTGACAAATGCCGGGCAATCACATCAACAGTTGGAAAGGATTCCGAAAGAGGAACTTGCACGACAGATAATCCCGGGTTTCCCGGCGGAATCGGGTACGTGGCGGATGATCCAACGGTGCGTGGTTTAAGGCATATCACATCGATGGCTGTGAATAATTCCGCTGATCAAAGTTGCTCGAAGGTTAAAGCGAAGGAGCCCAGCGGAATTTGGTAAACGCCACATGATCCAAAGGGCCATCGGTAAAGGTATGTCAGATCGACGGATGTGGATGATTCCGGGACTCGGAGTTGCACGATGGTTAAAGTCAAAGGGCTCAGCGGAATGTGAGACGTGGCGTTTGATTCGACGGTGAAGAGAGAAGTACGTCACATCTACGGTCATGAGCGATTCTGGGAGGGAGACTTGCACGGTGTTTATCGCCAAGACGCCCGACGGAAAAAGATATGTGGCATGCGATCCGAGGGCCAGAAAATTGCAAAGAATAGATCAACGGTTGGTAATGAATCTGGAGGAGAAAGACGCACGACTGATAGTAGATGGTGGTCGCGGAGAGTAAATGATCGTCCACGTGGCGAATTGTGGTAGGCTCCAGGGATAAAAGCGGCTTATAAAAGTAACATTGACCCACATCATTGTTATTTTATTCGTTGGGAACGGGCGAAAAGGACTGGTCTATCTGTCGGCTTCCATTTGTCAGTACCCAGTTTCTATTCGTCAGGTGCAGACACGCTCCGGGCACACGCCTCCACAGTGAACCAGGTAAAACTGAAACCCAGTAACTTTGTAATTCCCCTTCTCAAAGTTACCAGTGTGAAGTTCAGTGATGGACCCGGGAAAAGAAGCTCAAATGTCGGGTCAAGTCGTAGATGATAGAGAAGAATTCTTAGTAGACAGGGATAGGAATGTATGCGACCCCTTCCTCTCTGTGGAAAGTATGTTTGTTAGCAAAGAGAGATTATGGCATTACCATTCACGAGGGAACGATGTGTTGAACGTGTGCAAGTCTTTCTTGTACTATTTCACCATTGAGCAAACCCTCCATTTCCCAGAGTTAGCAGAGTGGTGTGCTGTGAATTATTCTCCGTCTCAAAGAATTATTGTCAGTCGGTCTGCGTCCAAAGTATTGTGTAGAGTCGATGCTGCGATCATCCGAGAAATCCTTAGTTTGCCGGAAAATTACCCAGATAGTCGTGAAGTGATAAATGAGTCAATCCTAGTCAAATTGTACAAGAAGTGCGAAGCCGAAACCCGATGTAAATTCCTGTCGAGTGTTTTAAAGGATGGTCAGTCTTTAGATGGTGTATTCATGCGCTACCCTGTACATATTTTCAAGAGTGAAGTTCAATTGGTCATTTCTTTGGTGTGTCAAGTACTAGGCCTAGATGAGGATTGTCGTGTGGGCGAGGTCGTTCTCGGATTTTTGTTGAGAATGAGTTCCCCTGTTTCTGAGTCTCAGTCAACCCCAGTTTTTAATTTAGACGAATACCTGGCTGAAGCAATTCATCTTCAGCTAAGCAAGTTCCCCAAGGTCCGGTTTTCCAGGTTCCAGACTTATTTGCTTAATATGCTACTATGTTCCAATATCTCTGAGTTGAAGTTTCTGAGTACTTTGTGCTCTTCTGATTTACCAAAACAAATCAGCATGTTCGAATTTTCCAATTCGATCATGTCTGAGATGTACAAAATGCTGTTCAATGAAGAATTACCCTGTGTCCTGGATGAAATGAGGAGCTTAATGCAGTCTTCACCAGAGGATCGGGTTGGAGACTGGTTTTTGTACAAAGATTATACCGTGTTGAGAATATATGGCTTCACTGGTCAGCCTTATAGGCTACCTTCTTTCTTGACGCTGAGAATCTTCGCATTGGAATTCATGAGACAGAGATTGCTGTCTGAGGGAGAACATTTTTGTGCTTTCAAGAAGTCTTCGAACATCAAGTTTCCGTTTAAGGTTGGCACCTTCATTTTTAAAAGCAAGGGTGCCTTGGTTTTTGTAGAAAAGTTGCTGGAAAATATGGATTTTATGAAAGAACCAAATGTGAATTACAACCCCCACCAAGTGATCTCATTGAGAAAACAAGCTAACAGGAATAATCCATTTGAACATCAAGCTGTTGAGGGGTTAGCTGAAATGGCTAATTTACTGTAGTTCACTGACGAGTCAAAGTCCAATGAAGAGACACATCCTGCACCTGGTATAGCAATCCAAATCACAGAGGGTGTTAGTGTTGCGGTTAAGAGGAGTTTGTCTGATGCTGAGAGTATGGAAGTGGACGAAGAGCCGTCCCATAAAAAGGCAAGGCTGCTTGGAGGAGGTGAGACTGTGGATGAAGAAGTGTCTGATGTTTTCAAAAAAGCTGCCTTAGTCCCCGTGAAGACCGTGCAAGTCAATCAATTCTCCTTTAAAGGTTTAGAATGTGGTGTAGATAGTCCAGAACCCAGCCCCTTATTTAAGTCAAGAGAAGAGCTCAAGGCGAGCTACATGGAAAAGAGGAAGCAATCCCTAGAGGAAACGAAGAGTCTGCTCCCGAGGGTAAGAAACTTGTACAGTTCAAAAACATCTCTAGTTTCGGCTAGAGATGCTGAGAAAAATACTTTTAAGATGGCCATAGTGAATGACAAGAGGATGTCTGAGATAGAATTCAGGCTGGACAAAATCAGCACCCCAGACAAGATTCAGCTGCATAAACAAACCAGTGAAATCCTCTACTCATATTTACTGCAGGCCATGGTGAGGATAAACAAATTACAGGTGTTGGTAGACAAATTGGAAGTCCAGTTAAAGCATGCGAAAGTGGAAAATAAGGAAAATGTTATTCAGATCAGGAAACTGTATGCGGACATTGCTAGCTCAGACAATACCCAGGTTGTCAAGAAGTTGCTGGAAGAGAAAGATAATGCGCTCCAGTTTTTGAAGAAGAAGTTGAAGATACCAGGCTCAGAACATGTCCAATCAGCTAAACTGCTAGCTCTCTAGGAGGAGAAAGATAAAATCCATCAGGAGATGATGGAATACAAAGGAAAGGCTGGAGAGCTGCAAGAGGAAAAGGATAGGTGGGAGACCGAGAGGGAGGAGCTGCTATCCCAAATCTCTGTGATGAAGAAAGATCAGACTGAGGAAAAGGAGATTATGGAAGAGCTAATGAGACAATCCCCTACCGGTGATGACTTATCTATTGTAAACATCCAAAAGCCATTAGCTAATTTTTCTGCAGATGACCTGTTGGTGTCTATGTCCCAAGTGAGTTTGAAGGAGGAAGCTTCTAAGGAGTTGAAAGCCGAGAATGAAAAAGTAAAGGCCGAATTAACCAAGATAAGTGAAGGCAGAAAACAGATCTTGCAGGACAAGAGTCAATTACAGAAAAAGCTCGAAGAGCTAAAAGAAAAATGCATTGGGAAAGGCCCTCTTCAGGGGGCGAAACATATTATTTGGGATACCCTGACTATAGAGATTACCAAGTTCCAGCATTACTTGAATTTTATTGATGACTTGTGTATACTGACAGAGTCGGCCCAACAAAGACTGAAACTGGTGAATGAACACATGGAAAAAAGACCCCTCACTACAGCTCAGAATACATTAAATTTTCTGAATTCACTGACATACCAAAAGCTGCACGACATGGGCATAAAGGACAGAATATCAATAGTGCCGTCGACGAAGAAGATCATCCACAAACAATATTTAATGAATATTTTCCAAGAGAAGTCAGAAGAACTGCTTGTGCAGGTCACTAAGTTCAAACAAGAGTTTAAAGAGTCGTTCGAAGATGGACTGCCGTCCTTCTGGAACGAAGAAGGTAGGATGCTCCTGCCTGAACATTATCATCACCTGCTTGTTCGGGCTCGCATGGACCACTCAAAATTTAATAGCTTGGAGAAGAACCTGATAGGGCAAACCATTGTAGAAATGTTAACAGAAGATTTCGAAGTCCTGCAGAAGTTCGCCGTTATCAGGGCCAGATTGCCCAAGAAATATTATGAAGCATATATGGAGCTCGAGGTAGCTATTCGGGAGATGATGGAGTGTGACACCCCAAGTTCGGAGCAGTGGAAAGCTGTAGAGTGGTTTGGGAAAACAAAGTATATTCTTCCCCCCTAGGAACAGGTGTCAGGTGCTGAAGAGCTGATGGGGCAAAGGACGTGGAGCTGTTGGGGCAAAGACGTGGAGCTGATGGGGGCAAAGACATGGAGTTGTTGGGACAAAGACGTGGAACGGTTGGCGGAAAGTTTGTTATACAGCTAATTTGTACTTAGTGATCTGTTAGGAATGGAGTTGTAACAACCTCCTAGTGGTGTAGGAATTTAGTTACAAACTCTAATTTACTCCGATCATTCTGTTATTGATCTGCTGGGGGCATACTTATTGTTTTATCTATATATTTGTATCTTTTTATGAGATGGGGGTTGGAACCCATCGAATGAAGTGATTTGTGGAGAACATATCTGTTTTATTTTAATACCAAAAATGAATGCATGAGAGCTTTTTTCAGAGATTCATGTGTCATTGATGTTGCAGTCCGTGCTTTCTTTCTTTGTGTGATTGTATTTTCCCTGTGTAACACTCGATTCTGTTTTTTCTTCATATCTGGAACATAGTGTTTGATGATTAGAATTCATATGCTTATGCTCTATTCATCATTTCAAGTATTATATGATTTTTTTCTACTAAAGTTGATATGGAATTCGTCTTAGACGCTCTGTATTGATGGGCTGTTCCCTCATCCTTTCTATTTCACCTTGATAAATGGAATGACTGCAATTATGTGATTATCTTGCCTTTGATAAGTCTTGTGTATACATATTTGTGATCTTTTATATGTATATGAATCCATGCCCAATGGATATGTGATTGTTTCAACCAAACAAATAAATCTTTAAATATTGTTTACCATCTGATCTTGTAAGATTTGTATTGAGAGATCCCTCTTTAGAAGAAAATGCTAATTTCTTCCTAAAGTGGTTTTGCTGTTACCTCAGGGTGTACCTTTTACAACCTGGGTACATTCTGAGTGCTAACACAAGTGAAACTATAAATTGTTGTAAAATTAGTTGAAACAAAACACAGAACCATTGGGCAATGGAGTCAAGATATATAACATAAATAAACAAAGCTTATGCAAGCGATTCCAACACAGGGGCAAGATAGCCACTCGGTCACAGTCGATTTATAATTGTCTGGTAAAAGAGAGGAACATGAACAGACCATCAACACAGAGCATTGATAAATGAATTATGTATTAAATTTAGAAGAAAACTTTGGTGAATATCTAAAACAACAAATGGAGCATAGCAAGTATGAATTCCAAACTGTTATATACTAAGTTTCAGATATGAAAGAAAATAGAATGGGAAAGGAAAACTGGAATAACATTCACATAAGAAAAGAAGCAACATACTGTAAATGCGAACGACACATGAATCCCTATATGAGAACGCCAACCTCAGCTCTGCAATTATATTAAAATTCTCTTGAAAAAGATACACAACAAAAATTACATTCGTTTCAAACCCTTCTCCTTCTTTAGGAGGTATATTTATAGTATTTGGTTTTCCGAGACCAACATCCAGGAATCAAAATTTGTTACAATTAGAAGGACATCCTCTAACAACCTCTTAGGTGGCACATTGGCTGCGACTTGCATGAAACGCCCAGACAATGAAATGTGAAACACGGGATGAAATAGGCATGAGAGCATCCCGTAATCCCATTTGGTGGGTGATGACTGTACAAAGCTCTGAGAAAAGCGACCGTTGGGAAGGGCATGTGACACAAAGAAAATTTCCCACGTACCATCATTGTCACTTCTACGAGTGCGCTTTGAGTTTGGGTGACCCATATTGTTGGATGACTCTCCATAAATCGGGACCAGCCATGGTCATGGCCATCATGTCGTATGCTTGTGCTTGGAGCTCCATCATTTTTGGGTATGAAATCTTGGGGACTTTGGAGCATGCGGCTTTAAAATCAAACAATAACTTGAAATCACTGGCCAATTTGTCAAAAACGACCTTCCCTGACAAAGCTTGTTGCATATCTCCAAATTTGCTATGGTCCAATCGACAGTGCACTAGGCACTTCTGATACTCCTTCTGAGACATTAAAGGACCCTTTTCTTCCCAGAAAAAGGGAAGTCCTATGCTTACCAGTGGTCTGAATAACTTGACGACTTCTCGGACTTTGTACTCAGTAACTTCTATTTTGGCCCATACTGTCTCCATCATCTTGTGCTTAGCCATTATCTTTCTGGCTCCAGAGACAACAACGATCCTATTTTGAATACCATATCTGCTCGCATACCCGTCTGACATAGAGCTCAGGAAGGTTATGGCATTCTCTGTGGTCACCAAGGGCCTTTTGTTCACTTCTGCCGATACTATCTGTGCTTGTTTCTTGGCCTCTCTCATAGCAATTTCCTGATCTTCAATAATATCTAGGTAGGGACATAATTTGTTAGCTTCCATGATGATTTGATCCCAGATCAGATGCCTAGCGCCTTGCAAGGAAAGTTTGCTGACCACCTGTTGGCTCAATTTAGCATTTTGTTGAGCCAGTTCTTGGCATTTCTTCTCTGCCTTTTCTCTTTCTCGTTCCTCTTTGACTCTTTCCTTTTCCAGTTCCTCAATCTACTGTTTCAGTTTAATGAGCTCGGTATCCTTTAATCCTATCTGGGACATTGCTCTGGAGAGGGAGTTGGTATCTATCTCTCCAGCCATACATGTGGACTAAATTGTATTCTCCGTGCCTCTGCTTTGAAGCTCATTTTCCTTCATTGCTAATCTAGTTTTCAATTTTGCCTCACTATTCTTAAAAAGCTGGATATCTGCTTCCCACTGTCTCCCCTTTTCTTCAAGCTTCAATAGCTTAGCTTTGCAGTCGAGCTTAAATACCCATTTTTCCCTTTCGAAGTTAGCCAATTCATCCGTTTGAGCGAGTTGGGTGCCAGGGATTTTTAATTTCCTTTTTAAGGTCTGGATCTCTTCTTCTTTGTCATCGAGCAATTTCTGAGCCAAAATCCCTTTCTGCGCAGATCCTTCTATTTGCATAGCTTCCTTTTGTAAGTTGTTGATTTGGGCTTTGAGCGCTTTATTCTTCACTCTCGCCTTCCTTAAAATATTTGAAGTTTTCACCCTATTCTCCTCCAGCTTAGACATCTATATGGTAGATTTAAGCAGTCTGGTATATGTATATCCCCAGTCTCTTTGTTTAGGTGTATGATGTCAGTAGTGGGAACCTTTGAAAGGCTCACACTGACCTCGGACACCTTGTTCTCCATTTTCAAGGCTAAGTTAAGGGTATCAATGGCATGATCCCTTACAATTTTCAGTGCCACATTGGGGTGAGGCAACCGCGAGGCTTTGTTATATAGTTCTTCTATCTCCTCGAAGGTTTTATCAGCCCTCTCTCAGTAAGACCTCAACCATTATTCTTTGGATGCATGCTTGCTCAGAGTCTGTTCATCAAATACACACTCTTGTATTTGCAATTCGGCTGCCTCGGGCTCTTCCTATTGCTACTTTTTTATTAAATTCTTCTTCTTTGCCTATCCCCTTTTGACCTACGCCAATTGCTGTCCCGGTTCCACCTTCTATTTCTTGGGCATGATGGCAGTGTCCATGGGCCCTAGATCCCCTCTTTTCATTGAATTTTTTGAATAGCTTACCAGTGATGAGAATCCACCTGCTATCGTAGCTACTGTAGCCAACTCTCTTTGGGGAGAAACTACCCTCAGTAGCTGTGAACCAATGTCCTATTCTGAGCTGGTTTCCATTGGGGCAGGATTAGGGAAATCATCCCAATTTACCGCTTCTCTAAGTCTAGGTATCTCAGTGTGCTCAAAGGGCTTGCATTTGTGAGCTTTCCTTCTTTTGGAAATCACCTGGTGAGGATCATAATTTATTGCTTGTTCTATGGAAAATTCCATGCCTCTAAGTAAGTTGGTGACCAGGGGGGCAAAGAAACCCTGCTTCTAACTGTGTATGGTTTTAATTCCCATGGAAAAATCAAACTTGAACTTTTCTTAAAGTTCAAGAAGTGTTCTTCTTCGACAATGAGTTTCTACTGGATTAATTCTAGGGAGAAAACCCTAGGGGTTAGAAAAGCTGGTAGGATGTAGGGTGGAGGTATGAAGCCATACAACCTTATGGTTATTCCAAATTCTGTGAGGAACCAGTCTCCTATCTTCTTGCTATTTGATAGTTGCAGCATTTGCCTCATCTCAAGCAACACCCTAGGTATCCTTTCCTGAAAGAAGAGCTCATATATTTCGGCCATCAACTGGTTCATGAATTTACAGTAATCCGTGGCCATATCAGTAGTGATTGCCAATTCTGGTACTTGTAGGTCCTCCTCATTATAGGCTATGAACATCCTCAGCAAAAGGGACTGGAATATGAACATTCTAGTGTCGTTGAAGTTCGTTAACTGAGAATGGATTTTCTTGGCTAGGAACTCATCAAATTTAAGGCGACAAGATTGACCGGATTGTCCAGGCAATTCAGGTTTGGCCGGACAAGTAGTTAAGATGAACAAAAGACTCAGAAATGACTCTGGGATGTACGCGTCAGTATCTAGACCTAGGAACTGACTGGCTAGGGATATACACCACTGAGTTTCTTCATTGAATTGGATGATGTCAATAGGGTAATATAGGTCGATGGGTTCTCCATTGGGTTTAGAATAGGCCTTCAGGAAGGATTCTTTACTTTCATCAGTAGATTCTCTAAAACAACGTACAATGTCTTCTTCTCGGTAGTCTTGGGATATATGGGTGAATTCATCTGGGATATCCAGGGCTTTGCAGATGACAGAAGCTTGAATTTGGGAAAGGATTTTAGACTTAGACTTTTTCATAATAATGCCTTCGGTGACAGAGAAATTATTTGCACACCATTTGACAAATTCAGGGCAATGGGGGGTTTGGTCGACAGAGAAGAAATGGAAGAAAGAATTAAAAACATCACAGGTATCTCTACCTCGGTTCTTAAGAGATTCCAATTTGCCTCTGGAAGTTTCAATAACTTCTCCCACCAGGACGGTATCAAAAATATCAACATTTTCGTCCAACAGGCTCTCTTCTATCCTCCGACCTGCGGCCTCAGGCTCTACATCATCTCCCACTCCTGCCACTCCTATTTCGTCCATTTTCAAATAACACTGAGGATGTATCAAGGGCTTACCTTGTTCTATAGCACGGTCTCTTGGCCGGTTTGGGCTGGCGCTCTGGATGTGGTTGGATATTCGACGACTTTGAGGTTTCAGAAAAGTCAAATTTTTGCAGCTTCGTGTGGGCCTTCTTTATATATTTTCACCCAATCATAACATTCATACATTTCTTAGGTGGTTTGCACTGTATATTTTACTCTTCGCGACCTTAACCGTAGATATGTTGGGTCCTTCATGCCATGTTTTTTCTTACCTAGCATGTGCATAGCCCAACTATTGATCGGGACTGACTTCCTTCACAACCGTCGATCGAGATGGACCCCACCGTTCTTCGCGAAGCGAGGTCCTATTTTCCTCCGTGCTACTCTAGATGGTGAAATAAACCATGACCGCCGATCTCCCTCTGATCTGATACGCATCGTCGATCAAAATGGCCTGTACTACTTTTTGTAATGTTGAACTACTACTTTCATCCTTGCTAGTTTGGGATGTGAAATCGTTCTCAGCCGCAGATCTTCTTGGGTCCCAATCTCGACCATTGGATGCATCCGTTCTTTAAACCGTTTCGGAAATATGAAGAAGCAACTTGGGTCGGGCATGTTAGCCATGTAGAATGGTTTGACGCCATTGATCTTCCCTCTGATCATCCTCATCCTTCGGTCATGACTCCCCTTTAACGCCTCCAGCGTGCCCAATGCTTTCTTCTTAGCCTTGCTTCCCCGATCCACAGACTATCTTGTTGGCTTTCGACGTTCACCACCAAGGCTTCCCCCAAGGTTGAGCGCTATCTTGTGTGTGCCATCAACTCTTTCTGCAAATACTACGCTACCTTCTCAACGCTTCTTGACGGGGCCAAAGGATGCGAGTATCATTTATGCCCAAAATTTAACAGAGTGTTAATAGCTTAAATCTGACTGCATGGAACATGAAACCATTGATCGATTCATGGACACACGGGTTAAGGGCACCTGCTAGTTGAATATCCAACTATATCAGGTTGTTAAAGCAGGGAAACTACTCCACCAAGGCAAGGGGATCACCATGAGCCATGTTCAATAGAAGTTTATTCATTTAATGGGGACACTCAACGCAATGGAGACCATTTATTTTCAAGGGGGGAGAACTAATCCGAAAGGATATTGGTGTCTACCCACCTGTTTCATTGGCTCAGAACAATTTTCCATTTTGGAAATTTTCTAGTAGTTTTCGATGGTTTTTTGGGTCCTAAACCTTCAGGGTCGTTTTGAGGCCCTAGATGATGTTTTTTTGTGCATGAAACAACTCAAAGTCTCATGTGGACTTGATTTTCTACTGTACTCTTCAGATAGATATTTCCAATGGTCTACTGAATTCCCAAGTAGAAATTGTATGCAAAAGTGCTCAACTAACCACCTTTGGGCCGTAAAATTTATGATGGTTAATATCCTAGGGTTAGGTTTTTGGATGTTTATGGTTCTTCCCCTCACGCTTATGATAAATAGTCCCTTTCAACCTCTTTTTGTATTCAACTTGTAACGAGTGAGCATTTCCACCACATCTCTTTTTTGAGATATAGCTACCACCATTCTAACTACTTTTATTTTACATTCTATTATGTTTCATTCATTTTAATAAAATATGAGTTTACTATATCATCGTGTTTCTTGTAATATATTTGTGTATATGAATGGATATATATTATTTCATTTTATTTTGACATAAATCTAGATCCATGGTATCAATGCAATTTTCTCTTGTGGTTTCTTAGTACATTTCCTCTGTGAGATTTGAATATTGAGAGTTGGGTTTCAAATTAGTTGAGATTGGGGAAACCACTCTCATTGGTCCAAGCAACTACAAATGGAAGGAGAAGAAAAGAGAGATGATGGAGTAGGATATCCTATTAATTTCTTGCTTGAGGAATCCCTTTCACGATAGAGGAATGAGATGATGTATAAGTTCACCCAAATCCTTCAATGCATGTTGACGACGGTATATGCACCTTCAACGAGTATCCATTTTGGAGGTGCATATCTCATTAAGGTTTAAGTTAATTCCATTACTTAAAGGAAATATATATGTATATGATTTATAGAAAAGGTTAAATCTATTAGAGGGTTGCTTTTCTGTTCAAAAAAAAATTGACAACAAAAAGATCTCCTTCGCTCTTCTTAAGTCCCTCCCCTCAAAAATAGGTATTAGAGATTTTGAATGACACTTGTTCCTAAAGTACCATAGTGGAATGCATAGGAACATTCAGGCAGAGATGGATTTTATTGACATATCCTCACTAGAGATGCTTATCGGTACACTATCAACATTGAGAAAATTTTTAAGCAAAAGTTTGGATTTTTAAATCAACAACAACAAAAGATTGGAAAAGGTATCCCTAACTAATAAAGGAAAGGAAAAATAAAGGACAACCAAAATATTGACAACCGACCCAAGTTGCAGGAAAAGAAGGGTAGTGGGAAATCCAACAAGGACACTGGAAATTGGTGTGAGTTGCACAAAATACGCTAGCATAACACTAATGAATGTTGCTCAAAACTATCAGTGTTGGTTGAGTCAAAATACCTAGAGTCATACTTTGGCTCAGAATCTAATTAAAGGGAAATTAAATCATAACGTGGAAGCTAGTGCCACCATCACAACCTCAAATATCAAACTAGAAGATTCAGAGGAGCCATAGGAAGGGGAGCACCTCTTCCATTCAACAATATGGTTTAGGGGAATCTACAACATTTCATTTTTGATAGTGGTATACAAAAGAACCTCATATTGGTCGAGGTTGTCAAAATATTGAAGCTATTGACGAAGCCACACCCCCAACCATACACCATCGGTTGTATGATCCAGGGATGACACATCTGCGTCAATCAACAGTGCCGGTTATCCTACAACATCAAGCCCTTCAAAGACGAGGTAATGTGTGATGTTGGTCTACTTGAATTTTGTGATGTTATTTTAGGGAAACCATATAGGTGGAAACATCATGTTGTGTATGAGTCTAGACATCGTAGTTTCAATATTAATTTGGAAATGAAACTCTATAGGATTCCAAAGATAATTCCAACTACTATAGTGTCCCTCATCACAGCTAAGAAATGTAGGAAGGTGATCTCCCAGATAGGGAAAATTTTCCTCCCTATGATTCATTCTAAAGGTCAATGAAATATCACATAAACATCAACCACTTCTACATGAGATTCTTATACACAACATAAACAGGTGGAAAATATTTGGAACCATACGAAGACATCTTCCAGACACTTGTCAGGGTGCAAGTACATTTCCAGGTCAAGTATTCCATTGATTTGATACCTGGGGAAACTTTACCTAACAAGCCAATATACATGTGTTCCCTCATGGAAAATGAAGAAATCAAATGTCAGATTCAAGAATTAATCCAAAAAGGGAATATTCGACCCATCTCCTCACTTTGTGGGAGTCCAATTGTGTTGGTGCAGAAGAAAACTTGGACATGGTGACTATGTATTGATTATAGATATCTAAACAAAATGAAAATCTAGAATCAATATTCCAGTCCCCAGATCGATGACCTTGTATACCAGCTCAATAGTGCAAAATATTGCAGCAAGATTGTTATGAATTTTGGCTATCATCTGGTGCTAATTGAGGAGAACAATGTTTGGAAGTCTAGATTCAAATCTTGGGAAGTCCTTTTCGAGTGGTTGGAGATGTGTTTTGGTTTAACTAATGTTCCAACAAATTTCATGAGGATGATGTACGATATTCTATGGCCATTCACCAATTGTTTTTTGGTCGTATATCTAGATTATATCCTCATCCACAACATAATGATGGGAAAAACAATTGCAGCATACCCACCAGATCCTTAGCACCCTACGACAACACAAATTATACACCAATATGGAGAATTTCTCATTTGGCATGTAGAAGGTTAAGTATTTGGGAAAATCATGGAGAAACATGGCATTCATGTGGATTTGGCCATTCACAATTGGATGACCCCAAAAACTCTCATAGATCTTCACATCTTCATAGGCCTTGCCAAATTGTATCACAGATTTGTGTTGGTATTATATGATATTTCCTGGGCCCTTATATAATTACTAAATGTGGATCTAAGACCAATTTTTTATTTATTTATATTTTTCTAATAACTGAGAATGGGTGGGGGGTTGAATCAGTTATTCCTAAGCTTAAAAATTCTTCGACCTTTTAAACTTTATTACTGTTCACATATTTACAACCATGATAATGCAACAAATATAAAACATGAGTAATTGTTATCAATCACACATATGATGGGGACATAGACAAATATTCACGAGGAAACTCATGAGAGAAAATTATTTTGTTATAAATTAACTTTCTTTGAGAACCAACTCAAGTGAGGCTACAACCTCTGTTTTACAAACAACAACTTGTGGAGAAAACTATCTCTCCTGGTTTTCTAGCACCCAATAGACTTGTACAAGATCCAAATTGCACACATAATACTACAAGTATTCCCTAGCACCACCCTACCACCCTTATTCGACAAATTTAAACTTTGTTTAGTACAATATGCTGAAAACCAGATATAGCTATATTGCTTACCAACTCTGTTAAATTCTGTGATATACTTCTCCTTCTACTCGTTCAAACTTGGCTCCCTTCACTATCTTTGTTCTGCATATTCTCCCCATTTCAATGCTTCCTGTTTTATGATTGCTAATATTTATTCCCTTTTCCTGTTTGTATGCCTGAATTTTAGTTTCATAATTGATAAAAAAACCGTTCAATGACTCATGGAAGGAAAGGAACCCAATCGATAAGCATTCTAAACTTATTTAACCATCTGCCGCCATGTTCTTGAATTCATAACTACTCGAACCAAATTTCCTTTGTATTATGGGGGTCCTTCAAATTCCGCAATTGTGTTTTTGCACTTCTGTCCCGCAGACTATCTTTCCACAATACAACTTTCTGCAAGCTTGCTTCCACAGCCTTAGTCTTTCTACAACTCAATCCTTTCATAATTCAATATTTTCGCAATTGAGTTTTAGCAACTTAGTTTCCGCAACAACCTTTCCACACTATCCTTTCTGCAAGCTCCTTTCCTCAATTGCAGATTACGGGTATGGAATTCCCAAATTTCCCAAAAACTGACTTCCACAATCATGCGATCGTAATGGTCATTTCTGCTATAGATTGTGGATTGTGGATCCACCTTCCCACTTTTCCCAAAAATGGTCTTCTGCAATTTTCCTTCCACAATTCTCTTTCCGCATTCGGGTTGCGGATTATGGACGTGCCTTCAAATTTTCCCGAAATGGGATTCCGCAAATCTATTTCTGCAACTTCTGAGATCCGTCGATTTCTTATGGGCTCCTTTCCTACCTTCGATCTACAATAAAATGCGGATGTCACCTTAACGTTTTAGATCTTCACTTTTCTTTTGCGGATCACTTATTTCCCGTACAGGTTCACTTCGTGAATCCTTTCCCACCGTTGATCCATATTTCTTCCTTTAATATGGTTCACCCAATATTTGTCGAATGAATTGAATGTACTCTTTGGATCATCCAATCTCCATCAAATGAATTGAATGGACGCCATTTCTCAACTTCTTGATTTTTGATATTAAAGGTATTCATCGAGGCTGAGTCATAGTTTTCTTCCTTAGGGGAACTAGTTTGCTTGCATACATGATCAGAGAGCCTGATTACACTCTGATCTTTACTTATCTGTCCTCCTTGCTGTTGGATCATATGCTTGGAAATTATGTGTTTCCATCAATGAAAACCGCATCACAATATGATATTTTTCCATATGCTTGCAATACCTATCATAATGTGAACAATATCCCCCTTTGGCATTGATGGCAACCTTCAAATTATGGAAGCATGTTGCACTTGTAATCATCGACTTCTTATCATCTGTAGCAACAAAACCTTCTCCCCCTTTGACATCAATGTCAAAGAAGACTCTATAACACAACTCCCCCTATCAAAGTGAACAAGTTATTCAGAATAAGATATGATACCTAGCTTCTGGCGTATGTACTCAAACAATGTATTTGGTAAAGGTTTAGTAAAGATATCAACAATCTGTTCTATAGAAGGAATGAAATTCAATTGAACCACTCTGTTTGTGACCTGCTCCCTTAAGAAGTAATACTTAATTGGTATGTGCTTATTCTTGGAATGAAGGACTAGATTCTTGGAAACAATAATGACACTAGTATTATCATAATTGAGAGGAATGGGATCATCATATTTTACCTCCAAATCTGCTAGTGTCTGGAAATCCAGAGTACTTGTGTACAACAGGTGGCAGTAACAATTTATTAATCTTCTCTAGTAGATAAGGATATCGAGCCTTGCTTCTTACTCAACCATGCAACTAAAGAATCACCCATGAAAAATGCACTTCCACTTGTGCTCTTTCTTTCATCCAAACAATTTTCCCAATCAACATCTAAATACGCGGTTAGCTAAATATTCTGATTTCAAGGATACCAGAGACCATAAGTCATTGTGCCCTTTAAACATTTGAATATCCTCTTAATATCCACCAAATGGCTTTGCTTAGGAGCAGACTGAAATATACCTATCATTCTAACAACTTGCATTTTATCAAGATGAGATGTTGTGATGTACAAGAGACTACCTATCATTGATCGATATGTTATTTGATCAACAGTAGGCGAGGGATCATCCTTTCTAATCTTACAACCAACAACCATAGGAATACTAACAGATGAAGAATATTCCATTTGAAATCTATTCAACATCTCCTTCAAATAATTCTCTTTGAGAGAAATAATCCTTCAGAACTCTGAATAATGTGGAGACCAAGGAAAAATGAAAATTCTCCTATCATTGACATCTCAAACTTATATTTCATGGCATTTGAAAAATACTGAAGAGAAGAATCATTAGGACATCCAAAAATAATGTCATCTACATAAACCAAACTTCTAATAAGTCAATACCTTCAGATTTGATGTACAAATAACTGTCAACAATACCTCTCTTGAATCCTTTGTCCAGTAGATAGTTATCCAGTCTATAATACCAGGCTCTAGGTGCTTGTTTCAATCCATATAGTTCCTTCTTCAGTTTGCAGACATAGTAAGTATTGTCTATCAGTTGGAATCCTTCAGTTTGCTCCAGATAGACTTCTTCTTCTAGATCGACATTGACAAATGCTGACTTAACATCCATCTGATACACTTTGAAGTTATTATGACTATTATAGGAAAGAAACATTCTGATGGCTTCCAATATTTCCACTGGTGCAAAGGTTTCATCAAAATCTTGTCCCTCAACTTGTGCATACCCCTTACAGACCAATCGGGATTTATACCTCAAAATTTGTCCTTATTCATTCATCTTGTTTTGAAACACCCATTTGGAGCCTATTACATTTTTATCTGTAGGTATAGGAACAAATTCCCAAGAGTTATTACATTAATCCACTCATTAGAACCTAATTACACTACTTAGTCAATTTTATTGTTTTTAAGCTTTAAGACACTATGTGGTGGACTAGGGGTGCTTAGTTAGACAAATGCAAAGTCATATTGGGGATTTCACACCCACATGGGAATTATACCTCAGTAAACCAGCCACATGTGTGCCCCCTTCATTTTTGGTGTGCTCCCATTCATTGAAAGCGGACATGCAAGTTTACTTGGAGTGCTAGAGTGGGATTTTGGCCAATTTTGGCTTAATTTGGTGCATTAAATGCTGCGTTGAGACTCTAAACCACCCTTATTTACACAACCAAATTGTACAAGGTGTAATAATTGACCCACAACACATCAGCCATTTCCACTCAGAAATTCGTGGCTGTTTGGGGTGATTTGGGACATGATTGGCCCACCTAGGGGGTTTGATGCCATTTTGGAAATTTTGACTTGTATGCTCACAATTGGCCTCCAAATCCTCACAAAAATCTTGTATTGTATTATATACATGATAATAACATGTTTCATGGTTATACAGTTTGAAATTATCCTGTTCTAGTTAACATTGCGTGTGTAATTTGTCTTTCTTTTGATGGTTTTTTGCCAGTTTTGCACCAAATTTGATTTGTGAGCTTCACTAACGATCCTATATTCTTACGTGGTTCAATTTTCTCACATGGTATCATATATTGTTGGATATTTTTGAGTTTCAGATCAATTTAGAGTGATTTGAGCTACATTTTTAGTGGAGTTGCAGATAAAATCAAAATTGTGTTTTTGCAGAACATTCAACAATTTCTTCATCATCAGCACAGGGAAGAAATGGAGGATAACCACATAATGCTAACACCCGTAAAATTATTTGATTGGAAAGCAGATATGGTGATTCAGTTGAGAGCCAAAGGGCTTTACAGAGTTACCATGGGCACTGAGGTGGAACCAAATTTTCCAGTTGAGAAAGCCAAGTACTTCAACAGATTGGATGAGGCATTTGGTTTGCTGTGTCTGAGCATCTTGAGAGAGCTATTGTTCCAAATTGACAGTTTGAAAACACCCAATGAGGTTTAGGTAAAACTAGAGATTCTATTTGGGAAAATTGATGAGCTACATGGTCACCAGCTTGAGAATGAGCTTATCAGCCCGTGCCCAGTGCACTATGGCACAATCTAGGACTTCTTCACCAAGTTCAAGTCACTTGTTTTGTAGTTGAAGCAGTGTGGGATTGAAAATAAATAGGACCAATTGATCTTGTTTATACTTTCGAAGTTGGGGCCAGAGTTCTCAGTTTTTGTGAGTACATTCCACTCTGGAAAGTTAACACTTCGAAACTGGAAAATACGCAGTCTGGAAAATTTCATGGAGTCACTCACTCAAGAGAAATATAAACTTGTACAAATGGACACCATCAAGACCAAGGATCAAGAACTAGCACTGGGAGTTTCTAATTCCTCAAAGGGAAAGCCCAAGTCCAAGAAGAAGAAAAACCCAAATCCAGTGATGCAAGTTCAAATCCTTCCAAGGAGAAGGATAAGAAGGGAAAACAAAAGGCAAAATGCACATATTTATAGAAGGGATGGAATCAAGAGAGCTCATGCATGAAAAATACCATTGACACCATGGTGCAGTTGCTTGAGAAGAACAACATTCCAGTCCTTGATAGCGCAAGGAAGAAGGATGGCACCTCCAGTTAAAATGAGAGCAAGGAGAAATGTCATGCTTTGATGGCAGGTTCTTGTAACTCTTCATATTTTGTCATTGATTCGGGGGCTTCCAGTAATATGGTAGCCAAGAAAGAGCTCTTCTCCTCCATGAGTTCGAATGCTGGCCCAACAGTTCTAATGGAGGATGATTCAGGACTCCAAATGAAGGGGATTGGGAGGATTGATTTAGAGCATGGCAATTTCAGTGAAGTATTGTATGTACCAGATATTGCAGCAAACTTACTGTCAGTATGTCAAATGACCCATACATGAGAGAAAAAGAGAGTGAATTTTACTCCAGACATGGTAGAGATTGCAGAGATCTCAACAGACCAAGTCTTTGCAATTGGGTTTACAGGCCACTATGAGAGGATGTACAAGCTCTCTAACTTCCTCCCCACTTCCAATGACCAAGCACTTCTTTCACATGCCAATGAGGTTTCAAATCTATGGCATGAGAGGTTTGGTCACATGAACTGCAAATACTTTTAGGCACTACACAAAGATGAGATGGTGGAAGGACTTCCACAAATCAGATCATCAGATGGAGCATGCATTGGGTGCGTAGTTGGGAAGCATCCTGAGCAAATCTATGAGAAGGGGAAAGAAAGGAGAGAAACACAACCACTTGGGTTGGTGTATTCTAATTTGATTGGTCCATTACCTACTCCTTCATATGGTGGATCAAGTTATGTGCTTACATTCATAGATGATTACTCTCGATTTTTTTGGGTGTATTTCCTGAAATGAAGTCTGAGGTGTTTGAACAACTCAATATTTGGAAGGCACTTGTAGAAAATTAGAGTGGGCATAAAATCAAAGTCCTTGTTGGCCACTTTCCTCACTCACGCGACCCACGTTTTGCACAGTTCTCCGATCCAACAACTACCCGAGATACCGGCCCAACAAAGCAAGCCCTGTCGGCAACACCCGCGAAGTAGGTGTAGTCTCATCCAAGATATGTCTTAGATGGGTAACCATCGGAACAAGTTTCCACAATTTTTAAGGGATTATAGTCCCTTGGCTCGTAGCTAAGGAGCTCAATGAAGGCAACATGATGGCTAGACAGAGGAGTCAGTTCTGGGTGACTGAGCATAAATACATGTCATCGTGCATGATTTGACCTTCCTTTCCACCTTGCAACTGGTGCAACTTGTGTGGCGCAACTGACTCACATCAATTGGACCTACAATTCAAGTTGTGACTCAAGACAGAAGCATACAGGCTGACATATGCACGTTCATTTCAGTGACTCCTTTCCAAGCATTCATCTATTGGTTACATAATAGCATTAGAGACTTAAACAATGTTTAACATTATTCAGAAAGAAAATAACAACCATTCAAATAAAAATTCACCACATCAATTAGTCCTTCGACACAAGAGATAACGTGGAAACCCATTTGGGAAAAACCACCAAGGTGCTCTTCATATGGCATGAGAAAGGATATAGCACCTTGCAGTTTACGGGATGCAGACTGATCTTGAGATATGTCTCTAAGATCAAACTTATGGTTCTCATGCTATCTGTCTTATTTCTCCTAATCTACTGCTATCACCTACAGATCCGCACACCTCATGGACCGACCTTCCTAGAATCTGCACTGCTCTAGCAGAGCTCTCCTATTGCACTAACTCTGACTGTGTCCTGCAGATTCCTGACCATTCCCCTCTTCAAATCTAATCTCTGCAACTATATATAGATCTCGACCATCAAACCTATTTCGTAATTATGACTAACAAAAAGAAACATTCTAACTATTGAATCCCTCCCATTTATATTATTTTACATGACCACGCAGGGTCGATTACTTACAGGAAGTCTATTAACTATCACCATTAGTCGCTCCTCAAGCTACAACTGTGGTGATCATGACTTCACACAAGGCACTAAAAGCCTTACAGCATGCTTGCACTCATGTGCAATCCGTTGACTTAAGACGAATTCCACACCCACGATCTCCCTGTCGCTTTTTGACCATTTATCATTTACGTGCTTCTGCGCTTGCCATTCCTTCACCACGCACCTCTCTATTCTTCCTGCATGGGTCCTTCACATCCTTTGCGATCTTCCTTTTCTTTCCTCATGCGTGTGGTGCATCTTTTCTAGTTGCGCACACAAGCTTCTTACCTATGCACCTTTCCCAAGACAACAGGCCCCCAACACTCACCTGTGGCTTGTCCCGAGTCACTAAGTAAGGGAAATATGAAAGTCGTGACTGACACTGCATCTTTTGCAATTTTTTTTTTCCCTTGCGCAACGATCTTCTGTCTCCTGGCTTGCACACCCTGTTCCTTGTGTGTTTTTCTTTCTTTCTTGCACAACATCTTCTATCTCCTAGCTTGCACAACCTGTTCCTTATGTTTTTTTTTGGCTTAGGTTTATACAACTTCTTCTTCAGCCTCTTCCAATAATTTTATTTCCATAGGTTTGTCCTGTGCATGGTTCGGGCCTTCTTGATGGCGCTCCTCTTGTTCTGCTTCATCTTCCTGCCCACCTTTATCTTTATTTTTCTCTTCTTCTCTTATTTCTCCTCTTTTTTCTTCTTCGCTCACAGCCTTGGTTATATATTTCGGTGCCGATTGTTCTGCACTTTCAACCTTCTGCTGAAACTGGGCCAAAATAAGAGTAAGCCGCTCTATCTCCTGACAAGCTTCATTTTCCTACTGCTTGAGTTCTTGTACTTTGTCACTGCTAGGGTGCTCTAATGAGGTACTGGCTAGTGCATGAGTGAACTCTTGGATTCGTTGTTGGACAGGATGAATTAACTTTGTCATCCTTTTAGCTTCGAATTGCTACTCAGTTGTTTCCTTGTTGCACAATGCTCTTGCCTTATCGAGGAGATGTTTAAGCTTAGTGCCTCTGGATATTTTCTCCTTTGTTGGCAGCTTCTTAATGTCAGCCTTCATTGCTAATATTTGTAAGTTTGCTTGCCGCGCTTTCTCAGAAAGTTGTTCTATAGTCTCATGATCAATGAGTTGTTCCCCTATCGCAACAACTACTTCCATTGCTTTTGCACAGATTTTCTTGACTTCCCTAAGCCGGCCAACATCTTGATTTGCCAAATGCTGCCTTTGGTGCAGCACTTCGAGGGGCGTGCTCAGCTGCTGGTTGGTTTTCATCTCCTGGACCTATTTCTTGAGGTCTACGGCTAGCTTGGATAACCATCTTAATTGATGCACCAATTCTGCTTCTGTCTCTACCTCCTTTTCTAAGAGTTGTGCAATTTCCTCCTTTATCGCTTGTTCCAGGGAAGCTTGCCTTTGTGCTTGGGCTTCTAGGTCTTCCCGCTGGTGGTTGATAACTTGTTTTCACTCCCTTGCTTTCCTTGTTGCCTTAGCGGCTTGATATGCAACTGTATTTTCTCGGATTCTAACTTCTGTGGCTGCGACATGCTGAATAGAGTATATCTGTGGCAAGGTTAACTCCAAAAAATTTAAAATTAATGTATTCAAGCTATGGATACTTACCTTGTTGTATTCCTCTTTCATAGAAAAGGCCTCCGCAAGAATTTCTATTCTTAGAGGGAGCATTACTAGCGTCGCTAGGGTGTCTTCCTGATTTACACCATAGGTTTCAGCCTACATGGTGTCACGTACTTATGTGGTAGTTTGTGCCAGTTGGTTAACCTTTGTAGTGATGGCTTCCATCCAATTGGTTTTCCTGGTCACGATCTTTCCCAAAGTTTTCTCGGTTACTTTGGAAACTTGGTCATGAAGAAGATTCGAGTCCTTGTCTGCTATGCCCATGACTTGGGGCTGATTAACCTTCTACTTCTTGTTATGTGGGAAGCTCAACATGTCTTCGTCTTCTTCCTCCTCCATGGGTTGCTTGCCCTTCCTTTTTCTGGCTCGCTCGATGCTCAACTCCTCATTAGCAGTGGGGTCTTCGAGGTCGGCATTGGGTGGGTCTCACTCTTCTTTTTCTCTTCTTCTTGGGAGCCATCCTGATGCTCCTGGGTAGTGGTATTAGCATGGTCATAGTTTGGGTTCTCTTGGGGATCCCCATGTGGAACTTGCTGTCTTGCAGACACCTCCTTATGATGGCTAAACTATTCCTTAGGCCAATATTTGATTTCTCGCTCGATATCCGCATCTAGGAGGATGAAGAATCTCGGGAGTGCCTCCTTCTTGGGGTCCCCACGTGGACGTAGGATGATGTTGTGTGGAACAAAATGGAATTGAATGAATGTATACTTCGTAACCATCACAGGATTTAGTTGGTACTACCTGCGCACACTCTGTTGGAGCCTTTGTTCGTGTAGGAAGAATGTAATTCTGGAATTGGTCTTGCGCTTATTGTCCTTGTTGTCCCAGAGGTTTTGGTAAGGCATACTGAGGAGCTCTATTGGGATATCCATGGGTTGATAATCCGGTGGCGGAGCCAATACCACAAATGAGATTAGAATTAAAAGGCACGAGAAGTGGAACTTCACCGTGAGTTGTTCCTGCGCTTCCTGTGCATCGTCCATCAGTTTGTTCAAGAGGAACTATGAATAGTTAATGTGCACACTTTTTTGCAAGCTCTACTGTTGCAGCTGTGCACTCAGCAGGCCTCATCTTGCTCGGGACCTTGCTACACAATATTTTTGCAGTAGCTCTTACAGCACTATCCTTGATGGATTTAATGAGGAAACCCTTTCCACCATGGAGAAGCTGGTACTTAGTCTTCGTGTCATTTTTGTCTAGATTTTCCCCCTCATTTTATAGGTATGGGACCGGGTCGAGTCCTTGTCGGCAGACTTGCAATGTCAGAAATCAGGTCCACCATCACCTCATATGGTTTGTTTATCCAGAGGTAGCCACCATGGAAGCATACAACCAGCAGTTAACATACATTCCAACTGAACCAGAGCGGCTAAAATGGGGCATAAGGAGCAGGTTTAATATACTTGACTGCTCCAATCCGCGCGCATACTCCATTGCAGAGACAATGTCTACATTTAGCGGTTGACCAACTTTTATGACCATGAATTGATCTCTAGACATGTCTTGCTTCTGAGTGTCATAGTCTTCAAACTTTAATACTTGAATTTTGGGCATGATGGAATCCTGCGGTTTTGTGATGCCCTCTAGAATATGGGTTCTTCTAATAGTTCCAGAATGTCCACCGTGACTGCTATGGCACCTGGCCTCCTTGGTGATATATATGGCGTCAGTAAGTTCTTCTCTTCCTCAGTGAGCTCTATTTCAGGTGATGGTGGTGGAACTGGGTCGGCTCTATAGGATTTGGGTATTCTTGCTACAGGGTCGGAGGAAGTAGGGAGGTCTACACTCAATGGGTTTATGGCAACAAAAACTTGGGCTTCGACTGGTTATGTTGGTGGCCGGGATGCAGTTAGATGCATGAGATGACTCCCTGCTGGTGACGAATGAGACAGCCTCTGCGGTGGTTTTTTCACGGCCTTCTGTCTTGGTGCTACCTTCGGATTTTCCTACATCTTCTTGGCTAGCCGAGCAGGTATAGAGATTTCATCAATGGATTCCTCACTATTACTGAATATTCAATGAGTATGGGCTTCGGCTCTGAAATATGGCTTGGCTTGTTTGGTGGGCTCGACTCTCTAGTTCCTTGGATCGGTTAAGTAATGCAAAGGTTACACAGTGGAAGGACCAAAAAGCCCACCTCCATTCTCCTTAGACTTTCTTCTTTAATGATACTAAACTTTTACTGGCACCGGATCTGTTTCAAAATTCTCATGCATTTACCAGCTATCAGTGCCTGACCATTCTAAGGGTGGCTTGCCCATTATTTCCCATGTATGGCATGTTAAAATGTTAACATTAGATCCCAGGTCGAGGATGATATAGTCCATATCATAATCACCAATTTGCGTGGTCATCCTGAGTTCACGTCTTGTCTTGAGCTTGGTCTTGATATTGTTAACCTTCTTTGGCAAAGGGTATCCCTTCGGAAGTGTTTCAATGAGTGCTTCCTATTATCCCTAAAGTTGAACCTAGACTACTGGGGTTCAAGCTCAGAGAAATATTTAAAGATAATTCAATATTATAAAATAAAATAAAAATAGAATTGGTATGTAATCAAAAGATACTGGGAAATCAAATAACCATCATAGAACTGTATGACATAAAGTAAAATACAAAATTCAATAACAGGAGGGAGTACGAGCATGAATTTATGAAATGAAATTGGTTCTGTCACTAAATATTAAATGGTAACTGCACTTTATCATAAGAATCATGTAATGGATTTTAATATGACCATACACAGGATAAATTCATAATAAAAATACAACTCATAAAGGAGAACAAAATAAGCTCATAATCATAATCATATCAAAGCAAGTCATTTATTAAAGATGCAAAGAGTTTTATGTCTTACAGTTCATATTCAAAACTGGATTCCCATATCTGATTGCCACCCTCTTCTTCTGTCTCGGTTCTTTCATATATACAACTAATTTGAAAAATTAACAAGGTTTCTAGATCCTTAAATTCTGGATCTCGAATAACCAAAAATAGCAAATTTGTTTTAAAGTAGGACTTCATTTAAAATTTACACAAATACTTAGGACTTCCATGTGGACCAAAACACAACAACCTTATCTATTATCTATCAATTCTACTCACTCGATACTAATCAAGATCTCCTATCAAATACTTTTAGAAACTTCAGCTAATAAGGTCATATCATGAAGGACCTGTGATCTCTTTTTTAACCTGGTGTATTCAGCATCCTGGTTCAACTCCTTGCTCTGCAACTTTCTATTTTGATCCAAGACTTTCTCATACTGCTCCTGTAAAGCCCTTTTCTTCTTCAATATGTCTTTGGAAATATAAACCAACTGCTGATAATCAACTTCCTTATCTTCTAAATCCTCTCGCAACCTTTTATTTGAAAGCATTAAATTTTCATTCAGCTCATGCAAGTACTCATTTTGTTTTTTATAAGATATCATGAATTTCCTTATCTGTGTCAATTCTGGAATAAGATCTGATTCATCATTATCCACCATGCTATCTTCTTTCTATACAGATGCTAGACCTGTATCTATTTCCTCTTTATCATAATTTTGCTTTCCTGTGCAAAATATTTCTGGAATATGTTCATCCCTTCCTTGTAATTCCACAAATGCTTCACCTTTAGAAACCTGCTCTTCATTTACTGGATGAATCTTATCATTTCTTATTAATTTATCTATAACAACCAATTCACTATCCTCTGTAAGATTTGGGCTAGCTTCGATTTCAATTTTTCTTCTTAGTCGAGTTCTAGGTCTTACACTCGAATCCACAGCCTTACCCTTTAAATCTTTTACTGGCTTAACAACACATGCTTATGATAATTCATCATTCACTTGTGACCCTTTCTCTACTAACCCATCATTATCTACATTTAGGGTTTCCTCTTGCTCTGTTTGGTTATTTGCATTATCTAGGGTTTCCTCTTGCTCTGTTTGGTTATCTGCCTTTAAGGTTTCCTTCTCTGCATCAAAACCAGATTCATAGATAAATTCCTTCCACGTTTTCCCCTTTTTCTTGAAATGAAAAACAATTAACAATTTGATTATCCCCTGATGGAAAAGAGAACGCACTGTATGTTCTTGATGACTGTGAACCCTTGCAATCATATTTTGGATACTTTTCAACAGATAATAGGGCAACTTCATTTTCTTTTCTCCATTGAGATGCATCAAAAAATGTAAATGACACCCCAAGACTCTGTCATAACGACCCTCATAGGTTATATAGTTTTGGATCATCTCCAATGGTGTTTTCCACATAGGTTTCAACTTCGTAACATGTATACCATTCTTCCAATCAAGCTTTTCAAACCGTAGAAAAAGAAATTTGTTGAAATCGACCTCAAATGATTGCTGTTTGAACCATTTCTCTCCTTAAGATGATACACCAATGTTTTTTGCTATAGTTTCTTCATTCACTATAATATGTAAGTCTTCAAACCAAACAAATTCATCATTGTAATTTGTTATGGAAGCCCTAGTTACCTGTTCATTGTGCCCCTACAACTTTTCACAAAATGGAAACCAGCCAGCATCCGACATCATCTTCGCTGATCTAGGGAATTCATGAACCCACTGTAGATTATCAGGTTCAATTCTACACAAAAATCCTCCAGGTCTCTTGTTTTTAGTCATCCTGCGTGATCCTAGAATACCTTCCTGTGTGAAAAACAAAATCCTTACTTCAGAACTCGCGGCTACAATGAATATGTGCTTCAATTCATAAACCCTATGTGTATGAATGCAATACAACATGACCCCTTGTCATTATGATGAATTATGGAGTTGAATACACATTTAATGAAATTATTTCCACCTATGTACAAACCTTAGCTTGTACTTACACTCCATCATTAGAATAACCAAAAACTCTTATCGTGAATCCCATCAAACTGGCAACTGGCAGCGCTGCAATTTTTTGTTTTTTATATATGCTGCCAGTTTATAAGCAAAGTTATATATATACTTTACTTTATGATATACTTTTCTTCAATACGAATCCATAACCTTTGATAGATAAATGATTTGAGCCCTTATTGAGGTTTTTTTAAAAGAAAACATAATAAAAATCATAAAAGAAAACTAGGGTAAAGATTAGGATAAATTTCCACAATAAAAATGTATGGTAAAAAAAAGATTATGACCCTCAAATGAAAACACTTAAGAAAAATAAAATGAAATCTCTAAGATAAATATGAAAAACAACAATAGAGATAACAATTCCAGTTCTGTAAGCGCTTCCTTATCCTTGATTAGCGCTAAACAACTTGATAAGAAAGGTTTGAGTTTACTAACCTTATCTGCATTCTTGTCCGCAATCTGTTGTTCAAATATATTTTGGAATCTCTCAGGCATATCTTTCACTTGGCTTGAGGTAGATGGCTGATCTACACTGACGAACTCTGGGCACACATCCATGAATATGAGCTTCTGTTCTTGAACATTAAGTGGTGCTTTCGTCTTCGTGGAAGGTCGCACCTGCGGTTGTGCTTGTGTCACAGGTTCTGTCTACATAGCTTGGTTTGCAACTGTCATAGCACCTCCCCTTGTTACCACTGCTACATTTGGTTCTCGTGGTTCAGAAACTATCATCTGTATGTTGATATTAGCATTCGGGTTGGGAGCAATCTGTGTAGGATTTGGTGTAGGGTTTGGTTCCGGGTTAGCTACTCCAACCGTCCGGGCTTGCCATCGAGTGATGAGTTGCGGGCATTGCTCCACATTGTGTTATTTTTTGCAATACGAGCAAGTTGTCATAGGTTTTGGCCAGTGCCTAGCATAATGTTCCGGTACTCCACAATTGTAACATACAACTGGCCCTCTCCCTCAGCCAAATCCTCCTCCTCCTCGACCCCTGTAATTGCCACCCCCCCTTTGAGGTGGTTGTAATAGCTATTGTGGTTGCTGGTAGTGCGGTTGGTTCAATTTATATGGGGCCGTATTCTGAAACTTCGATGCCATCTAAAAATACTATGCAGGTGGGAACTGAGGCACAGCCTGAAACTGAGGTGTATCCTAGAATTGAGGGGTATCTTGCTCAATATTTACTTGCTCCTCAGTCTTCATCAAATATGCATCTACCGTTTCTCCCTCATGAGTTGGTAGGCTCTACAATCCTTTTCATTATGGCCTATAGGTTTACAAAATTTACAATACAAACCGGTTGGTGTACATACCGTCTTTTGCATGAACATGCAATCTATGTCCCAGTGTGCTCTTGTTTGGCAGATATTGCACCAGGGAAACCCTTGGTTAATCAATGTGTTTGACCCACTGGATGAGATGTAGTTCATATAGGCCAGGAATTCATCTTTGGTATGTCCATTGGTCCATCATCACGTACAATAGAGATCTTTGTGTGCTTCTTTTCCCCTTTTCATATCTTGGAGTTGAATAGTCAAATGAACCAATTGAGACTGAATTTGCATCATTCATGCAGTACCGTCTCCAATAGGTGAAGCCTATAGCTTCATTGCTAACTCCAATGCCTCCGTCTGTGTTGTGATCTTTTGCTACATGAGTGGTCCTCTTATATGTGGCAGTAGTGCAACAATAAACCACTCTTTATGTTGCACATCCGACATCTGGAAGCTGAACTTGGCCATCATCATTTTGAACCGATGGTAAAAGTCCCATACCGTTTCTACTAGAGCCTGCTTAATCTCCTTGATCTTAGTAATACATTGAGACTCTGATTGGGGTTTCCTGAATTCTGAGATCATTGCACGTCGAATCTCCTCAACAGTCTTTTGTGGTGTTCCGATTGGTACGACACAAAACTTCATGAACCAGTCAAATGCGTGATCCCTTAAGGTCGTGATCATCTGTGCCTTTTTTATATCGACATTATGCACTAAGCGTACCATCCAAACAGCTTCACAAAGGAACCAATGCTGTTCTGGGTCTTCCATTTCGTTCCCATTAAAGGTGGGTAGTCTAACGTCTATCCCCACCATTAGGGTGGCACTGGGATTTTTCACTGGATTCCTTGGATTTACCATATTGACTGGAATCGCTGATGGGATTCCTTCTACTCCAGTCCTGACACTAGGTCTGCTAGTATTCACAAGTGGTTCAGGTGATGAAATTCTAGGTCTCACTCCAGGGGATCTTTCTAGAATGTCATAGTCATGTCCTATTCTCGGCGACTCTGCATAATCTCCTGATTCTGCTCTCTCAGAAATTAGGCTATACTCATCCTCTTCATCGCAGGACCCTTCATCTAGGTATGACTCGCATCCATATTCACCCTCCGTGGGAAAGCTATAGGCCCTCCTTCCTCCTGCTACCTTTCTCCTCTTTCTTGACCTAAACTTCCTTTCGCTTCTCAGGAATCCAATGTCTAACTCATCCTCAGAAATTTCAGGGAACATCTCTTCTTGCTACCTTCCATATTACTCCTAACTCTTACAAAGCATATCCCCTTCATAGACTGTGCAACTCAACCGCTATGACAGTCTCCCTATCCATTTTCTTGCACTCAACCGTCTTTTTGCACTCTCTTCTCGTGCTAATACCTGTGTTTTATAATCCAACCATTATTCTATCTCCTTCTTCGTTGGGTGCCACAACATTTCCATCAATTTGAATAATAGATCCTGCCAATAGAACCATTTGTTGGCCACTTTCCTCACTCACACGACCCAGTTTCTGTGCAGCCCGCCGATCCAACAACTACCCAAGATACTCTCCCGACAAAGCAAGCCCTGTCGGCAACACCTATGAAGCAGGTGTAGTCTCACCTAAGATATCTCTTAGATGGGTAGCCATCGGAACCATGTTTCAGTGATTTTGGAGGGATTATAGTCCCTTGGATCGCAGCCAAGGAGCTCAATGAAGGCAATAGGATGGATGGATAGAGGAGTCAGTTCTGCGTGATCGAGCACAAATACATGTCATTACACACAATTTGACTTTCCTTTCCACCTCACAATAGGTACAACTTGTGGGGTGCTGCTGAATCACATCAATTGGACCTATGATTCAAGTTGTGACTCAAGACAGAAGCATAGAAGCAAACATATACACGTTCATTTCAATGACTCATTTCCAAGCATTCATTTATTGGTTATAGAATAGCATTAGAGACTTAAAGAATGTTTAACATTTTTCAGAAAGCAAATAACATTCATTCACATAAACATTCACCACATCAATCAGTCCTTCGACACAAGAGATAACATGGAAACCCATCTAGGAAAAACCACCAAGGTGCTCCTCATCTGGCATGAGAAAGGATATAGCACCTTGTAGTCTACGAGATGTAGACTGATCTTGAGATATGTCTCTAAGCTCAGACTTCTAGTTCTCATGCTCTCTATCTTATTTCTCCTAATCTACTGCTATCACCTACAGATCCTCACACCTCCTGGATCGACCTTCCTAGCATCTGCACTACTCTTGCAGATCTCTCCTATTGCACTAACTCTAACTACCTACTGCAGATTCCTGACCACTCCCCTCTTCAGATCTAATCTTTTCAACTGTATACAGATATCGACCATCAAACCTATTTTGTAATTATGACTAACAAAAAGCAACCTTTTAACTATTGAATCCCTCCTATTTATATTATTTTACATGATCACGCAGGGTCGACTGCTTACAGGCAGTATGTTAACTGTCACCATCAGCCATCCCTCATGCTACAGCTATGATGATCATGACTTGACATGAGGCACTAACGGCCTTACTTACAACGTTCTTCCACTTGTGTGGCATCCACCAACTTAAGCCGACTTACGGACCCACGACCGCCCTATCATTTTTCAGTCGTTTATCATTTGTGCACTTCTGCGCTTGCCCTTCCTTCGTTGCGCACATCTCTATTTTTCCTACGTGGGTCCTTCGCATCCTTTGCGATCTTCCTTTGTTTCTGCTATGATCTTCCTTTGCTTTCCTCGTGCGTGTGGTGCATCTTTTCTAGTTGCGCACATGAGCTTCTTCCCTATGCTCCTTTCTCAGGCCAACAGTCCTTGGGACTGATAATTGAAAGGAGTATGTGAACAAGAACCTATAGAAACTTTGTGAGGAGAGTGGCATCCAAATGCAACACTCAACTCTCTACACACCACAACAAAATGGTGTGGCTGAGAGGAAGAATAGGTCACTCAAGGAGATGGCCACTTGCATGATAGAAGCAAGGGATATAAGTCCCAAGATATGAGTTGAAGCCATTAGTTGTGCTACTAACATACAAAACAAATCCTTTCACAAATTAGTAAAAGGAATGACACCTTATGAGGCATGGTTCGGTCAAAAGCCAAATGTCTCACATTTCAGAATTTTCGGGACAAAAGCATGGGATAGAATCCCCTCTGAAAAGAGGAAAGCCTTGCAACCACAAAGCAAGGAGTGCATTATGGTTGGGTATGGTGAAGAAACCAAAGGTTACAAGCTCTTTGGCACCTCTACTTTCAATACATTTGTTGAAAGAAGTGTGAAATTTGAAGAAGAGCCAATTCCTGATTTCGAGCTTGCACCGAGGGATTGTTCCTCTCCTCAACCATTCGAAGATGTAAGTGATTATACATGCTCTATTTTTTATTATATTTCTGATAAAAATGTTACTGGATATGACATTGCTGAAGATGACTCACCATCCAGGCCCAAGTGGGCTGAAAAAATTGTACAAGCAGTTGGGGAATCGACAGGCAATCCCCATGAGCCTAGGAAGACTAGATCACAAACTAGAAGAGCTTCCTTTGCAAGTGATAATGCTCTTGATAAGCACTATTATATTCTGGTTGGGAATGATCCTCAGTCATATCATCAAGCTTGTAATGAACCAATATGGAGATCAGCAATGGAAGATGAATTTCAATTCCTCCAAGAGAACAATACATGGGAATTGGTTCCCCTTCCTACCAAGAGGAAAGTTGTTCAATGCAAATGGGTTTTCTGCACCAAACTTGCTGCTGATGTTCTGATATGAAAAATAAGGCAAGATTAGTTGCTAAGGGCTATTCTCAGGTCCATGGTGTTGATTACATATAGACCTTTGCACCAGTTGCAAAGATGGACTCAATTAGACTAGTTCTAGCACTAGAATCTAGCAAAGGTTGGGAAGTTCACCACATGGATCTTAAGAGTGCCTTCTTACATGGTGAGCTACAGGAAGAAATATATATGCAGCAACTGACACAAGACCTGATTTGGAAACTAGTGGGAATCTTGCTCTTCCTCACTCACACAAGACCTGATTTGTCTTATGTTGTAAGTTCTGTAGTAAGACATATGCAGCAGCCACATGGGCTCCATTGGAGAGAAGAAAAAATAATTCTTCAGTATGTCCAGGAAACCAAGAACTTCGGGGTGCACTACATAGCTATCTCCTCACTTCAACTAGCTGGATTTTCTGATTCAGATTGGGCTGGAGATCCCACTGACAGGAATTCAAGTTCAGGTTTTGTTTTTATCTTTACTGAAGGTCCCATTTTCTGGTCAATTAAGAAACAACACACTATTTCACTTTCATTAGTAGAGGCGAAGTATAAGGAATCAATCACTGCTGCTACACAGTGTGTTTGGTTGCAGGGAATTCTCCAGGAATTTGGTGTCACAATTGATTCTCCAACCAAAATTTGGGTGGACAATTAGAGTGCCATCAAAATATCTATTGATCCTGTTCAGAGACAAAGAACAAAAAATATTGAGATACACATGTATTACATTCGAGGCTTAGTGCATGACAGGGTGATCTCACTACAGTATTGCCCATCCATTGAGCAAACTGCTGATATCTTTACCAAGGATTTCATAGAGAAGACCTTCACCTACCTGAGATATTTTCTTGGGGTGAGTGAAGGATGGTAATTTTCTATTTATTTATTGTAGGTCCAGCCCCATGTCCATTCTTGAGGGAAGGTTTTGTCCCATGAGGTTTTCCTTCTTTCCTCGGTTCACATGGACAAATAAAATTGTAATTTCTGAATTATGTATTTGAGGTGACTTGAGCCATTGTTTCCAAGGCCTCCATCATTTTGTAAGTTGTACTTAGTTGTTGGATTAAGGGATGGTGTTAGATCAATAATACATTAATTATCACCTAATTACACTACTTAGTCAATTTTATTGCTTTTTAAGCTTTAGTACACTATGTGGTGGACTAGGGGTGCTTAGTTGGACAAATGCCAAGTCATATTGGGGATTT
This sequence comes from Pseudotsuga menziesii, assembly GCA_001517045.1. Classification (NCBI taxonomy): domain Eukaryota; kingdom Viridiplantae; phylum Streptophyta; class Pinopsida; order Pinales; family Pinaceae; genus Pseudotsuga; species Pseudotsuga menziesii. The sequence continues at coordinate 320,592 of LPNX010294890.1, read as the reverse complement.
CACACCAACATGATCATTCCAACTCATTCAACCAGCCACATGTGCACCCCCATCATTGCTGGCATGCTCCCATTTGTTGAATGTGGATAGGAAAGTTGACTTGGAGCGTTAGAGTGGGATTTTGGGCAATTTTGGCTTGATTTGGTGCATTAAATGCTGCATTGAGACTCTAAACCAACCATATTTCTACACCCATGCTATCCACGGTGTAATCATTGACCCAAAACACATCAGACATTTCCACTCAGCAATTCGTGGCTGTTTGGGGTGATTTGGGATATGATTGGCTCACCTAGGGGGGTTTGATGCCATTTTGGCAATTTTGACTTGTATGCTCACAATTGGATTCCAAATCATCATGAAACTCTTGTATTGTATTATATACCTGATAATAACATGTTTCATGGTTATACAGTCCAAAATTATCCTGTTCCAGTTCACATTGTGTGTGTAATTTGTCTTTCTTTTGATGGTTTTTTGCCAGTTTTGCACCAAATTTGATTTGTGAGCTTCACTAACACTCCTATATTCTCCTGTGGTTCAATTTTATCACACTAAGTATTATTATTCTCAATCTGATCGAGTTCTTCAGTCATGGCTCTAATCCAGTCTTCATCCTCATGGGCTTCTTCAAAATTCTTAGGTTCAATCATAGATAGAAAAGCAACCTGAGATTGTTCTGAAGATTTAATCAATTTAATTCTTGTATGAGATCCTTTATCCTTGTCACAATTTATCTGATTTTTAGGATGATTTTTTTTAATAAATCTGGAAGGTTGTTTTGTTTCTATCTATTGTTTTGACTTCGATTGAATGTTTGTACTTTCATCTTCTGGCTCTGAATATTCCTTTTTTGATTATTGGACTTGTTATTCCTCAATTTCAACTATACCCTCTGTATTTGATTCAATACTGCTTATCTGACTATCATTCACAGGAATTCCTTCATCTATTTTAATGTCAATATAGTCAACCAATTCATGCAACCTTTATTATAACATCTGTATCCTTTACTGTTTGTGGCATGTCCTAGGAAAATATCTTCATCAGCCCTGTCATTATATTTTCCTAGATGTTCATCATTATTTTTAATATAGCATTTACTTCCAAATACTTTAAAATGTTTAATATAAGCATGTCTTCTAAACCATAGTTCATAAGGAGTCTTATCGTTGTTTGACCTTAGATGAGCTTTGCTAAGAATATGGACAACTGTGTGAATTGCCTTGACCCATTACGTCTGAGCAATATTTTTTTCATTCATTATTTATCTGACCATTTGTTGAACTGATTTGTTTTGTCTCTCAACTACTCCATTCTACTGTGGAGTCCCTGGGATAGTATACCCTCTTTTTATTCCATGCTTATTACAAAAATCTTTGAAGTATTCTGAGCTAAATTCTCCTCCTCTATCAGACCTTATTTCCTTTAGTATTTTACCTATCTGATTCTTAGTCAGAGCCTTAAATTCTTTGAAATTTTCAAATGCTTCATATTTTTCCTTCAAAAAGGCAACCCATGTGAGTCTAGAGTAATCATCAATGACCAACATAAAATATATTTCTCTTCCTGTGCCTTCCTTCCTTGATGGTCCACACAAATATATATGCACTAACTGCAGATGCTTGTCTGTTGATGTGAAATTATTAGATTTAAACTGCGTGCGCATCATCTTTCCCATTTAACAAGATTTACATACAGAATCATACGAATTTTATATCTTTGGAAGATATTTTACTGCTTCATTGTTTCTGAGCTTGATGATGTGATCAACATTTAGGTGTCCGAGTCTCCTATTCCATATCCAAATTTCATCATACTTGCTTAAATGACATTCTTCTTTTTCTTTTTTCAAAACACAGACATTGTTTTCGGTTCTCATGCCTTTTGTAGCTAATTGTCCCGAAGGTATTGATTTTATTTTACAATAACTAGAAGTGAAAACAACTTCACACCCTATGTCACAGACATGACTGACACTAAGGAGATTATGTTTCAGACCATCTACAAACAACACATCTTAAGATTTCCCTTTTCCATTACTCAAACCTACCATTCCTTTCACCTTTATTTAATTTCCCTGGAGCATCATGTCCTGATTTACTTTCACTTAGAGACATAAACTTACTTTTATCACTAGTCATGTGTTTGGAGCATCCATTGTCAATATACTAGGGGTCATTTTTCTTTTGATCACAAAGTACTAATCCACACTTTTTACTTTCTTTCTTCTTCCAAACTTTAAGATTTTCAGCTGAGTAATTCATTCTTGAATCTAGTCTATAATTCTTCAGGTGACATTCTAAGGATTTGTGTCCATAATTATGACAAATATAACATTTTGGCTCATTGTACAATAGATCAAAAGGGTTCGTTTATCTATTGTGAGTTCTTCTTTTAGTTGTAAACTCTATTGTATGAATTTGTTGGTTACTTAGTGACTGTCTTGTTCTATGTTTCAGCAGTTCATCGTTATTTGACATCCTTAGTTGCATAATTCTAAATTTAAATGCACAATTTTCAACTTGATGTCCAAAATTAGAACAATAATAACAATAGCCATGGAAAAAACCTTGGTACATGAATCTTGGCTGTCTTCGTGGACTTGGTTTTTGCATCTTTTGTTGGCTTTGTTCCTAAGAAAATCTTGATTGATATTTCAGAGCGGAATCCCCAATTTTGATGCTTTTAATCAACTTACCTGATTTCTTGTTTTCTGAGTGATTTATACTTGAACCTTCTTCATAGCCGAGACCTATTTTTAACAATGGAGATCTTTTCTTACTCAGAATGTTGTTCAGTTATTTTGAAGCTTTATTACTTGACATATTTTGGTGATACAAAGCTTGAAATTTCTCCAATTCTTTTCTAGTTGTCACTACTTCTTCTTCCAATGCTTCACATCTCATTTGATCCTCTGTTAATTTTTGTTTTAGAATATATTCTATTTTCTTTGCCTCTTCTAATTCTAATTTTAACAGAGCAAGATATTCACTTGTTTTTTACCATCCTTTTCATACTTCATCAACACTTGTTTTTGTTTCCTCTTCTTTAGTCTGAGTCAGTCAATTTCTTCTAGAGCACTGATTAGTTCACCCTCCATATCAACCATATCTTCTTCATCATTTAGGTCACTTCTTGTATATTCATTTTTAAAATATTCTTAGCCATAAGCATAAAATTATTCACTTTATCTTCACAAGATGAATTACTGTCTATCTATTCTAAGGAGTCAACATCAATTACATACAAGATTTTGTTTTTATATTTAACATCTTTATTGTATTTCTTGAAGGTGTAGTTCTCTTCATCATCATAAGTCAGACAATTTTTCTTGGGAGGACATTTAGATGAAAAATGGCCTATCTTACCACCGTTGAAACATTTAAAGGGCATCTTTCCTTTATATTTACATGATCCTTTCTTCAACCTTCTTACAAATTTTGCCTCAATCACATCCATTTCAAAATCAGTGTTCTTATCTGATTTAAAGGATGCTTCTCTAGTGGCAGATTTATCTTTACTAATCCTCATTTCATAAGCAATCAGAGTTCTTAGGATTTGGTAAATAGGGAGAGTTTTAAGATCATTTAATTCTTTAATTGCATAAACTTTGGGATTAAATCTATCAGGAAAATATCTCAATTTTTTTTGAAATAAGGGTGCTTCCTGAATCTTCACCAAGACCTTTCATAGCATTCACGGTCTCTTCTACTCTTAAGAAATATTTACTAATAGTCTCATCCTCATTCATATTTAATTGTTCAAATTTTAGTTTATATGTCTCCAATTTCACATCTTTTACTTTCTCATTTCCTTCATAACTTCTTATAAGTTTGTTCCACATCTCTTTTGTAGATTCAAGATGCATCACCTTAACAAACTCAAATTCTGTAAGACCACTCAGGATAGAATTCATTTCCTTTGCGTTAAAACTAAATTCCAACTTATCATCTTTGGTGGCGAGCACAAATGGTTTTACATAGCTAGTGTCTACTACATCCCAAACATCAGCACTTAAGGACATTAGATAAGTTTTCATTCTAACCTTCTAGAAGGAAATTTTTTTCCCATCAAACAGAGGAACCTTATTAGTTAAAGTCCCTTCATAACTTGTCATGTTTAAGCTTACATATCCACCTTTAAATAAAAGTAACCTGCTCTGATACCAATTGTTAAGATTATTCGAATAACTGAGAAGGGGGGTGGGGGTTGAATCAATTATTCCTAAGCTTAAACAATCTTCGACCTTTTAAACTTGATTACTGCTCACAAATTTATAGCCATGATAATGCAACAAATATAAAACATAATTAATTGTTATCAATCATACATATGATGGGGACAGAGACATATATCCACGAGGAACTCATAAGAGAAAATTATTTTTATTATAAATTAACTTTCTTTGAGAACCAACTCAAGTGAGGCTACAACCTCTGTTTTACAAGCATCAAATTATGGAGAGCACCAAATCTCCTAGTTTTCTAGCACCCACTAGACTTGTACAAGCTCCAAATTGCACACAAATGACTACAAGTCTTCCCTGCCACCACCCTACCACCCTTATTCCATATATTTAAACTTTTTTCAGTACAATATGCTGAAAACCAGATATAGCTATGCGTACCAACTCTGTTACATTCTTTGATCTAGAGTATGCTTCTTCTCATTCAAAAATGGTTCCCTTCACTGTCTCTGTTTAGCGTATTTTCCCCATTTTAGTGCTTATCACACGTTTCTATACTCCCTATTTTATGCTTGCTAATCTTTATTCCCTTCTCCTATTCGTATGCTTGACTTTCAGTTTCATAATTGATAAAAAAACCGTTCAATGAATCATGGCAGGCAAGGAACTGTTGAGGCCTGGAAAATCGCAGGCAACAACAGCAAGGGATTCTCCCCAATCAACGTTCCCAATTAGCCCGTGATTTTTTGGTGTAGGGAATCCGTTCGGTTTGCTGTCCGGCTACTGTAGGTCAAGTAACAAAAATAAAAGTTTTTTACATGTTGCGGCCCGATCCACCGTGTATATTTTTGTATTTTTTGACTTAAAGGATGATATGTAAGTGCCTATTTAACATGCAAAGTAATAAAGAATGCAATGAGAATTCACAATGTGATGCGCAGGTTATTACCTCTTGTCTTAAAATCTCAAGCATCTAAATCACACACACAACAAGAAAATAATATTAACTAGGCTATATCTAGAGAGCTAAACATTAATTCATGAGTAATGTAATAGTGTTCACATGTTATGGAAAATCACAGATAGCTGTTCATAGAACCAAACATATAAACATGCATAAAAGTATACACGACAAGATAGCTCATCAACAGTTAAAAACTCCAATTACTCAGAGTGGAAAATATCAAAGAATATACTAGAGAACATTCATGAAAGAACATAGGTTTAGAAAGTTAGAACGCTCTCACATTTAATGAAACATAGTCGAAAACGAAATAGTTCCCTTTCAACATTGTTCATTTTATCACATTGAAACATTCCACATAGAACCTTCTCCAACAGGAAAAATTTGCAATTTCTTATTGTAAAATGAAGTAGTTCCTCTTACAAACAATAGTTCACAAGTTTTTCCAGGGAAAAAGCCCCTATAAGTTCTAACTTTCCTATATTTAAACCAAATCAGCTAATCGCTTGGGCTGCCCCAACCTTGTGACCTTTGGGTTCCTCCAAATCGTTTAATATCCCCATTTTTGTCTTTTCTGTGAGTACTCATGATTTACTTCATGCATTACATTTTTAGAGTACTCAACAAAGCGGGATCCGCTTGGTAACTGACAGATCTTTCCAGGCTTGGGCTTTTGTCTCCATTGATTCTTCCTTGTCTTTCGTTTGCTCTCCTTGAGATCCTGTTGGTTTCGGTATGAACTCTGCCTAACACTGTCCAGCCGGTTTTTGCTACTTCGTCTCCCCACTATGCCTTCTCGCAGTAGTAATTTATAAAAAACCCTTGAGTTCATCTGCAATTAAACGACATGTATCATTAATCAGGACTACATTTTCAATAAAAACAAACTATATCAACAAACGACTAGCCATCAAAAGAGGCCCTATACTATCATGAAAACCTTAATAAGCACTAGAACCATTGTCTCGTCCACAAGGGTTTAAAACTGACAAAACGACGGGGAGAGAAAAACTTGTCGACGGCCTAAAACACTAAAACCTCGGCCACGATAGTCTTACTCATAGCCTCTTCGGTGGATCTCCAACAGACAACAGGATTCGTGAGATCGTTAAGTGTATCGGAGTCGGAAAAACTAGACTCAAATTCTAGGTGAAAAAGTCCCAGTCGACGAGCGAAAGGACATCAACGTTGGACACTTAGTGCATTACACAGCCGCAAGGGCAGAGGAGGAAAGACTACGGCCTCTGATCCAACACAAAGTGATGAAGACCCGACAAAGCATCGGCAGGTGGAGCGGTTGTATGCTGGATACTTAGTTCGTTTGGGATCCGCAAGGGCAGAAGATAAATAGACTACAGCTTCCGATAATATAAGCAAGTCAAACAAAGTGACGTGACAACAAAGCAGTTAAGATCATTGTTCGATTTCCGCAACGGAGGCTCCCTAAGGAAACATGGTTTCGATAAGTTGTTTAAATGACCTCTGAAACAATGGCTAGCATGAGAAGCAGGCTTCTGAAAAGAAAGACGTAGCTCAAAGGGTAGCAAACCAGACTCTAAATTCCGCAACCCATAGCAATTTCAAACATAAGCAACTTTTCAAAAGCAGGAAGAGAGTTAACCTCAAAATAGTCCAAAATTAAACCAAGACAAAATAGTTCATGGATCCAAATGATTCAAGGCAACGCTAAAATTAACAAGGGGGTCCAAAATTTGAAAATTTGGGGAAAACAGTTGCAGCTGCAACAATTGGTGACTACCTGGTGAACCTAGATCTCTGGACGATTATTTCTTGAGTAACAGACTGTTTAACAACGAACGAACCTATTGAATTCTTCCAGCTATCTGGATTTCTCAAATGGAAAATATATGTACTTTTAATCATTGATGATAGCCCAATTTAGGAGAGTGGAAACTAGGATTTTCAAGTCAAGATAACTCTTTTGAGGCCAAAAGATGATTTTCATTTGTTACCTCTGTCTTCAGGTAGCTTCCAGCTTGGACACCACAGGATTGTAGCATATGGTAAACATAAATATTCATTTGTTCCTCATTCCCATGCCACTTTGCACTTTTTGTGCTTTTGGATTTTTTTCCTTTTCGTATGAGTCCTCCTGCATGCCTTTCTTTCTAAATTTTGATTCAGGCTCCTCTATCCCTAGTGTCTTTTTGTGTGAGATATGTATTCACGTTTCAGCTCACGGACAGAGAGGAACTTTCGGTGAGTTAGTACTTATATGATTCAACATTTGTTTTGATATATAATGCTTTCATATGAGCTTTTGACTCTTATCTGCTGTCACTCCCTAGGACATTTTAAATGTGACATGGATGGAGCCTCAAAATAGTATTCCAGACCCTTTGATTCTGGTTTATTTCACAGGGGTTAAGCAGGACTTCAATGTGTACATAGCCACTCAAGAAAACTACTAAAATAGAAGAAATTATTTTAGATAAACAATAATACACAGTCGTATACCCAAGAACTTTAATCATTCCAAAATTCTGATGTTCTCCATGCAACCGCAGGTTTGCCTCCTTTATTGAAATCAGTAGAATTTAAAACAAACTGAACTACATAACTCAAAGAAAACGACCAAGCTAGATTATTTATATACAAGATAGAAGAACACAAAAAAACTTAGGAAAAATAAGGTTTGAGAACTAAGCCATTTACTGGTAAGTTCTCTTCCCACCCTTGTAAATCTTGCAACTTATAAGTTGAAGGGCCAAGCTTTGCCGCAATCTGGAAATGACCTACCCACAACTACTGAAATTTCGTGTGTTTTCCTTTCTCATCGTGGGGGTGGTCCCACTTGAGAACCAAATCTCCCACCTCAAAGTCTTTTGTTCCCGCCTTGTGTTTATCAAACCATATTTTTACTACCTCTTGTTGTTTCTTAAAGTGCTCTCTGGTTTTATATCGAGACTCCTCTACCTTTAGGAGATTATATATCCTCATTTGCAAGACTTCATTATCCGATCCTCTAGATTCTTGAGCTATTATGGAAGAGGGTAGCATGATATTGGGGGGTAGAATGGCCTCTTTACCATACACAAGGGTATACAGAGACACTCCTATCAAAGACTTGGGGGTGACTCTATGAGCCCAAAAGGCGTTTGGTAAAGCTGAGTGCCAACTCCTCTGATTTTCTATCACTATCTTTTTTAAAATCCTAATTAGGTTCTTGTTGGTATATTTAGCTAAGCCATTTCCCTGTGGATAATGATTAGCAGAGTAATGCAACTTAATCCCTTTCTCATGAGCAAAAGCAGTTAATCTTATTGAGGAAAAGTAAGTAGCATTATGAAAAACTAAAGAAACTGGAACTCCAAACCTGGTCATAATATGGTCTTGCAAGAAGTCTATGACCACATTCTCATTTATTTTGTGCAACGGGATGGCTTTTACCCAGTGAGTGAAGTAGTCAGTTGCTGTCAGAATATACTTGTGTTGTAGGGAAGAATTCAGCTTTATCTCCCCAATGATATCTAACCCCCATTGTTCAAAGGGCTCTGTTATTATCACATGCTTCAATGGCCCTTCTGCTTTAGCTTGTCTTCCACTACACCTTTGACAAGTGTCGCACTTCCTGACATGGGTGTGTGCATCTTTGAAAAGCATGGGCCAATATGATCCGGCTCTGAGAATTTTGTGAGCTGTAGTATCTCCCGAAAAATGTCCCCCGACAGGCCCGTCATGCAAATCTGTCATTACCTTCTTCGCATCTTCTTTCTCTAAGCATCTAAGAAGAACTCCGTCATAATTTTTTCTGAATAATATTCCTTCAATAATTTGATAGGAGGCTGATTTAAGAGGAAGTGCTCTTCTTTGCTTATAATTCCAATGTTCTGGCAACGATCCTATCTGAAGGTAATGCACAAGGTCTCGGTACCAAGATTTCGGGGCTGTGAAAAGAGGATATACATCCATCAAATGTAATTCAGCCTCGTCTTCCTAGGCATGTTCTTCATTGTTCCTATTTTCAGTCATTAGTCTGCACAAACCTTGCCCTTTAACTATAGAAGCTGGCTTGAACTCGAGGTCATATTCCTGAAGAGTTGTTACCCAATTACCCCTTCTTTCTCCTAACTCCTTCTGTACAAAAAGAGACCTCACAACTGGATGTGGGACGATTAGGCTTGGTTTGGTTTTTTAGTATGTAGGGCCTGAATTGTTTCACTGCTTTGAACACTGCGTAAGCTTGTTTATCTATAGCCGGGTAATTTAATTCGACCCCTTGCAGACTAGTGCTCATAAAAGATATGGGGAATTCATCTCCCCCATTTTCCTTCTGAGTAAGCACAGCTGCTAGCGAATCATCAGATGCGAAAATGTATAGAATAAAATCTTTATCAAAATATGGGCTTTTGAGGGAGGGTGCGTGCTCAACAATGGTTTTAATATTGCTGAATGCATTCTTCTCAACCTCAGTCCATTTGAATTGTACACTTTGCTTTACCATTTGCTGCAAAGGTTTAACAATTTGAGCGAAATCTGGCACAAACCTTCGCACGAAGTTTATTGTCCCCATAAATGATTACATGCCCTTTTTATTATGGGGAAAGGGGATCTGTTCAATGGATTTGATCCTTTCTGGGACTATGGAGATTCCCTTCTTTGAAACCACGTGACCTAGCAACTTACCCTCCGTAACAGCGAACACGCACTTCTTGGGGTTGAGTGAGATACCATATTTTCGGCAGCGTTCAAAAATCTGCTTTAGATGAAATGCGTGTTCTTCTCTCCTCTTTGAGAATATCGTGATTTCATCAAGGTACACTACAGCATTGCGGCCAATAAAACCATGGAAAGCTATGTCCATAGCCCTCTGGAACGCAGCTCCAGCGTTTATAAGCCCAAAGGGCATTCTGCTGTAAGCGAAAGTTCCCCACCTGGTCCTGATTGTTGTTTTCAATCTGTCTTCTTCGGCCACTAATACTTGATTGTAGCCTGAAAATCCATCCAATAAAGAGAATAGTTCAGAACCTGAGACCATTTGTAGTAGCTGCTCCATGGTTGGAACAAGATAATTGTATTTATCTGAAGCGCGATTTAAGTTTCGAAAATCCACACATAACCTGATTTCTCCAGATTTCTTCCTCACTGGTACCAGATTTGAGACCCATTCTGAGTGTCTAACCTTAAAAATGATTCTAGCATCCAATAACTTCTTAACTTCACTCTGGATTAGAGGTTCCAATTTTGGGTGCATTTTCCTTAAAGGCTGCTGATAAGGTTTGACTCCAGATTTGATGGGGATAACATGCTGGATGATACTGGTGTCATATGTCTTCAGATATTCATATGTCCAGGCAAAAACATCTTTATATTGATTAAAAAGACCGATGAACTTATTTCTTTCCACTGGTGAACAACATTTTCCAAGATTCACATATTTAGGCTTTGTCTCAGTCCCCAAATTGATCAATTCGAAATGTAGAGATGAGCTATGAGTCTTCACGTTTGCTGGTCTTCTAAACTTTTGATTTAAATCAAACATCTGTTCTAAGGTTCTGACTCCTTTAGGGATGAAATTATCAAATTTCAGCTCAGCTTGATGTTCTTCATCATCAATAATCGCCCCTTTAAATACCTCGTCATTCATTAAGCATTCTGTAATCTGCTGATCGTCGTCGAACACTCGTAGGTTGGTAATCATATCTGGAACCAGGGGCCTGAAAAGCAGTTCAACGGAGCACCGATTATTAGAGGGCACAAGCCTAGCAGCTGATGTGGCCAACAAGTCAGCTGCTGCATTCTTAAGTCTTGGAATTGATATAATATTAAATGCGTTAAAAAATTTGAGTAAATCCCATACCTCATTTTGATAAGCTTTTAAGTGAGGAGAAATGCAATGTATTTGATTCTGAATTTTTTTTACAATTATTTCAAAATCTCCAAAAACTTTCAGATTATTTTCCTTTAATTCAATTGCTTTCCTTAAACCTTGAACCAACGCTTCATATTTAGCTTAGTTATTTGTACATTCAAAATCTAACCTACATGAAAGAAAATGTTTGTTCTTCTCGGGGTCCATTAGGACACAGCTGGCTCCTGACCCTTCTAACGTTTTAGATCCGTAAAAAAAAAGTGTCCAGAAATCGCTAACTACTGTGCGGGAATCTACTTCTACTGCTAAGTTTAATATTTTACAATCGATTTCATCAGCCTGTGAAAACCGAAGGAGATCAGGATGAGCGTCTGATGTGTCGCTGGCTTCTTCTGCTTGGTAATTTCCTGGTTCTAACTCAATAAAGTAATTTCCCAAAACAGAATCAACTGGTTCGTTTTTTTCCTCAAATTGAGTAACGTTGTATTTCATATGGGGCTCCCTCAAAATTTTGATTTGATTCGGGCTCCCTTTATATGGCAGCCACAGATGTGACCAGTCCGAGGCAAAATATCCGTTTAGCTTTGCCGACCAGTCCCTGCTCAGAACAAGCCCATACGCGTCTGGTATGTTAGCCACCACAATGTCAATAGCTTGACACACCTTATCATTCGAAGATAAGCGGACTAGAACATCCTCCATTTCCCCAATCACCTTCACATTTGTTCTATCCAACTGAACAACCCTCCAGGTGGATGGTTTAGGCTGCCCATTTATCCTTTTGCAGACCGATAGCGGCATAACGTTGACCAATGCCCCTGAGTCTACCAAGCAATTATGCACGTTGTGGTTAAAAATTTCAAAAGTGAGGAGAAACAGTGGATTCTTGCTCTTAGGCTTACCTCCTATGCTTGCTTCCCCAATTTTTTCTTCTTCCTTGGGTTGATTGTCGATGGGCAGCCCCTCCTCTGATGCTTCAAGTGCCTTCAAAAGCTTTTATTTCTGCTGCGGCACCTTGCACATTTCAAACAACGAGATATTCACGCTTACCTTCTTTATATCTTCCACAATGTCATATTCCAACTTGGGTTTGGTGGGGTTTGGTTTACCATTATTTATTTTTTCTTCATTGGGTTTGGTGAACACGTTAGTCTGTCTAGGATCTTGACTGGTGATGGTAACTTCCGGAGTCTGAAACTTCTTAACATTCCTTTGAAGTCTATTAATCTTTGGGAGAATGAGACTGTTTTATTTAGCCAACCCTTGGCTTCTTGTTGTTACATTTGTTTCCATGATGTCCTCGTGTCCCAAAATCTTTTCTTCCTCAGTGTCAAACAATGAAACACAGTCCCACAGAACCATGGTGTTGTACAGGAATAAACAGCTTATAACTGAAGGTTTGGGGTTACCAACATACTCATAAAACTTGCAGGCAATTGACTCTAGAGTGCAGTAAAGGAAATAGGAGGATAGAAAAGACTCACCCGATACACGACGGTTGATCCTAGCTTGTCCTCTTCCGCTATGCTTCTCCTCCAAAGCCTTCAGGGATGCTTCTCCTTCACCTGTCAAGAATCAATCCTCCAAATACAAGATGATACATATATATAAATGGGTTAGATAAATCATATACAGAATGCTGAAACATAAATATTTATCAAACCACAATATATGAGAGACATTCAAGACACATATGGAAGAAGGATTCTCTTTATTAACAATAATGAAAAAGTTCAGATTACAACCCAACGCCTGAGACAAGGACTCCTCTTCAACCAAAGGATTCCAAGTTCCACTGCTCCAAGGAATTCACCAATAATGAAAGTGAATCCTGAGGTACAAACGTCAAAACTCTAGGTCTTCGTCATCAGGAAGTACCGAAACAGAAACATGCTATGATAAGGAAGGCAATAGATCCTCCAACGGATCACATGAGTGACTAGGAACTAGGAAAAAGAAGGGAGACACAATAGATAACAGATATAACAATGATGAGATCAGGTTATAGATCAAACATTGGGTAAAGTCCTTGAACAATGAGCACAACACAGAGATGACCCAAGGCAGCGTTTAACTTATAGATAGAACAACTAGACCTATCTGTCATGTAGGAGACATGATCAGATTCCCCAGGTATAACGGACAAGAGGAGGAGTAAGAAACTCAAGGTAATAGCTGAACGGAAAAGTAATCATTGAAACATGGATATCGGAAAAAACAAAGAGTGCTATGTTCAAGGAGGACATGCTGCCATTACTGAAAACAAGAGAAAACTTCTTCCTTACCTTCCCTGTTAAATTTTAACAAGTCCAGGAAAGTTAACTCGGATCCCTCTTCATTTTTTATCAAGCTTGAAGAGACGGGAAAATAATGCTTGATAGTGTCACTGATTTGTGGATTTAATGAGCCCAAACTAGTACATGCTCAGTTGGTGTTTTCACATTTAGAGAGTCTGAAAACTCCAAAGAAGACTCCAGGGGGGTCCTTTTTCGTCCAATTTAGTTTCCTGAGGCCGAAAAAGTATAAAACATACCACAGAATAACTCTCTTAAATTCCGTAGAAGAAAAGGTGAACCTTTTTCGTACTTAGTCGGGGAGGTCCGAAAAAGGTTAAATTACCACCTACCCAATGCTCCTTCCAAAACAACATAAAATAGCTTGAGTTTTATGAGTGTGAAGGAAAGCAAGATCACTCGGAAAGATCCATTTGGTTATGAGAAATGGCGCTTACAACAATAAACTCGTTGCTTTGTTCTTAAGTGTTTAACGAGCATGACAAAGACACAAAGTACACTCAAAATCTTTTTTATTTTTAGGTCTAGAGCACGAAAAAGAGAAAACTAAGCTCAAACCGGGTGTTCCTTTTCCGTAAATTTAGTCCCTCAGGTCCGAAAAAGTGATAAACCTATACTTGAGAATACTCTTCTCAATTTAAAAAGAAAAGAGAGTGATCCTTTCTCATATTATTCCGCATGGTCCGAGAAAGAGGTAATCTACCACCAATGCGGATGCCCGTTCACATATTCTTAACGAGCTTGAACAGACGAGTTAACTCGGCAATCAAGTCTATTTTGAAGGAGTCAAACCTAGGTCTAAAGAAACTCCATAAGGGCGGGGAGTCCTATAAAGGGATAGCTTGCAAAAAGAGATTGAAAAGAAGCTCTATTTGGCGTGGGAGCATGAAATAATGGACCAAACAACACTCCAAAGTGCACCCACTATACATGCATTGCGAACAAGTGGGCTACTAAAATTCTTTTGCACATCACCAATGCGGGCCAATGTCTGCATACTTGAGTTCATGGTAAATTATTGGGATCATGACTTGGGGATGTTCAACGTACAGGGTGAAACCTTGGAGATTACCACTAAGGACATGTATTTCATAACTGGTCTATCACATCGAGGAGCACCGGTTAGCCTAGAGGGAACTGGCAGGGGCGGTGACCCCTTAAGTGTCCAAAACTATATAGATGTATTTTGCACACCAGGCACTCAAAAGAGAGGGATCTGCATCCCTGTTGTACATATCAGTGACTTTACTCTACAAGTACTTGCTAGCATCATCGTGAGGATTTCAGGATCCTCTTCTTTACATTTGGCTACACGAAACCAAATGAGGCTGGCAGTTGATTGTTTCCACGGTGCTCTCTATGATTGGTGCTCGGGAGTTGTCCCTATCATGAAGAGAGAATTGTTCGATTGCAAGAGAGGAAGGAGAAATTTTTTTGGTTATGTGAGCATATTAGTGGCCTTCTTTTTCGAGAGAGTACCAGCATTGAGCCCTGCCATACCTCTACCGGTCAGATCTCCACATCGGGCGAGGCTAAGCAGGTGGGGAGACATCTTACTCTATCAAGGAGGAGGAGACACAGTACATAGTGTATATGATGATGATTTCGATACCTGGTGGGAACGACAGCTACCGGCACTGGAGAAGTTTCCATATGCCGGTATGGACTTTCAAGGTGACCCAGACCTTGTCCTCCCTCCAAGAGGAGCATGGGGTGAGCTAGGTAAATAATTTTTAAATTTTATCATTTTTCAAATTTTTATGAATTTTAAAATGATAGATATATACATATGTACAAGTATTAATCCTATAAATGTATCAAAATGCAGATATTGGACCGGTCCGCCCTGAAGGGCACCCATGCATGTATGTTCGTCCTGTCATAGGTGAAGACCCGAGACTGATTAGGGTTCTAGAGGGGAAGCTGGCCAGGCTGACCCAAAGAGTACCTACCTTGCGGATAGAGCATATCCCGATTTCCATGCAGGAGTTCATAGTTGGAGTTCCACCGGTCTGGCTACGTCTATTCAAGCGAGTGGTCAGAGCAGTACTTATATATATAGAGGCTGTAGAGGCTCCCGAAGCCAAGGAGGCTGAGGAAGCCAGGGTGCAGAGGGACCATGGCGACCAAGGTGGTCCAGCTTAGATCTAGGACATTTTGATGGACTATGATCCACATTTTTGTATATTTTGTATATGACGGGATCTGAGGATCAGACTTGACCTATATATGAACATATATTTTACATATATATATATATATATGTTGTTTGGTGACGGTTATTTACAAATTTTTTTCATATGTTTGCTGTATATCTTTATAAAATGTGTGTGAGATGCCAATCTAAAATGTAATTAGCATATTCATCAATCAATGAATTCTGATTTCGTGGAATATGATTGAATGTAATAACCTCAAAATGTCTTTCCAATAAATGAATTTGCATGAACTGACGTAATAAAATAGGATTTTCTACCTGATAAGCCCGATTGAGCTGGGAAACCACTAACTGAGAGTGCAGATGGACCTCAAGCTGGGTAATACCACATGACAAAGCATCCCATAGGAGCTCAATTACATCCCTATACTCAGCAACATTATTAGAAGCAGGACCTAGACAAGCGCCTCCCGCGACAACAAGCTGTCCTGAGGGAGAATAAATAACCCATGCTGCCGAAGCTAGGTTACAAGTGTGACGGCTAGCGCCATCAGCGAACCCTATATAGCTTTCAGAAGACATCTGTAACAACCAGCAGATAGTATAAAAAACAAAACCGACAACCTAATGTACATAAAAATACATACAATAAAAATACAAGAAAAAGAGCTAAGCCTAAGCATAGTACTTCTTCAGGTAGAGCCCATTTCCAGGCTCAGGCAGCTTGTTCACATCAAAATCAACTAACTCAGATGCACCCTTACTCAATAATTTTGACACGACATAAGGTCCTAACCACATGGCCTTGAATTTTCCTACCCCCAGTGGTTCTTTGTCTTGGTCCCAAAGTAAGACAAGTTCCCCCTCAGAAAAATCCCTAGGTTTGACCGATTTATCATACTAAGTTTTGACCCTATTTTTATGAGCTTGATTAACAGTCAGCACATCTCTATGCTATTCATCAAGGTGTTCTAAATGTACCAGACGTTCCTCAAGCTCAGTCATATCAGGTAACACATGAATGGCTATCTTAAGAGACGAGATTTCACACTCAATCGGAGTAACTGCTTCCACTCCATGAACGAGTTGGAAAGGGGAGAAACCCGTAGCAGTTTTTACATTGGTTCGGTAGGCCCAAAGAGCAGGATATAGCATGATGTGCCAGTTAGAGCGGGCTGCATCAATTGTACGTTTAAGGATAGTTTTTAAAGTTTTGTTGACAGCATCAACCTGACCGTTTGCCTGTGGATAGTACAAAGATGAATGTTCTTGTCTGAATCCGAGCATAGTAGTCAGTTCCATCATCATGTTATTTTGAAAATGACTGCCATGGTCAGTGACAATCACTTTGGGTATACCAAACCGTGTGATAATATGATTAAACACAAAGGAAGCTGCTGTTTCCCCATCGGCCTTAAAAGTAGGCATTGCCTCTACCCATTTTGTAAAATAGTCAACAGCGACAATGATGTATTTATGCCCTCCAGCCGAGGTTAGGTTGCATGTCACATAATCGATCCCCCATTTCATGAAGGGTCCTACCGAGACAATGGGAAATAACGGAGCAGGATGTGACCGCATTTTCCTGGTGAAAAGCTGACACGGATGATAGCGCTTCACTGCTTCCACACAATCTTTAAAGATCGTGGGCCAGAAATAACCAGAACGCAATATCTTCTCGGCCGTTGCTAACCCAGATAAATGACCCCCACACGATCTGCTATGGGAATCATTTAGGACAATCTCCACTTCCTCATGGGTAAGGCAACGACGCAAAACATAATCTACCCCTTGTCGATATAAGGTATCTCCTATAATGAGGTAGTTCTTTGCATGAAGGCGTAATTTACGTCGTTCTTCCCTTGAGGAAGCTGCAGGGTACTTCAAAGTCTGGAGATATATAATAATATCTCCATACCAAGGATCATAGGTGGATATCAAGAAGATGTGCTCATCTGGGAATGAGTCGTCTTCAATCACTACATCTTCTTTAGTAGGAAAATCTGCTATAAGTTCAACAAAAACTAAGGACTTCTTAGACTTAGCGGACTAGAAATGTAAGTCAAACTCTTGGAGAATGACTATCCATTTGTTAAATTTTCCCCCAACAATCCGTTGGGATAAAACATATTGGAATGGATTCACATCCGCCACTACTGTGGTGGTCCTCAGTAAAATGTAGTGACGTAACCTCTGCACAGCATAAACAACTGCTAAGGCTAATTTTTCAACATGGGAGTATCTAAGTTCAGGTCCAGCCAAAGCACGGCTAAGATAATAAATGACATGCTCTACAAGCTTATCATCCTCCTGGACTAGTACTACCCCAATGGTCGACTCCGACGCGGCCAGATATAATATAAAATTCCTAAAATAATCTGGTGGATGTAATAAGGGTGTCGACAGCAAAGATTTTTTCAATGCCTTGAAAGCAAGTTGTGCGGTTTCATCCCATACAAATGGGGTGTCCTGTTTGAGCAGGTGCATGAAACCTTTAGTAATCTTGGCATAGTTAACAATAAAATGTCGAAAAAAATTAGACTTTCCTTGCGGGCTTTGAAGTTGCCTGAGAGAACGAGGAGGAGGCAGATTTACAATGGCCTCAACTTTCAATGGATCCACCTGGATGCCTCTACTAGAGACAATGAACCCGAGTAATCTTCCTGACTCGACACAGAATACACACTTGTGGGGATTCAAGCAGATTTTATAATGTCTGCATCTCTCAAATATCAACCGTAAATGATCTGGATGTTGAATTCTCTTACGAGAACGTGCGGGAAGATCATCAAGGTATGGTTCAACAATGGCTTTAATGTCATGGAAAGCAAATTTCATAGCCCGTTGAAAGGTTTCCCCAACATTTTTCAATCCAAAGGGCATTTTCTTGTACGCGAAGGTACCCCAAGGACAAATGAAAGCAGTTTTATGTTGGTCTTTTGGTTTTATTTGAATTTGATTGTATCCAGAGAAACCATCCATAAACGAAAACACTTCACTTCCCGCAAAGGCATCTATGATCTGGTCTATAAATGGTGTGGGATAGTTGTCCTTAGGATAGGCTTTATTGAGGTCTCTAAATTCTGTACAGACATGAATAGACCCTTGCTTCTTATCAACAGGAACAGGGTTGGATACCCATTCAGTCAAAGCTATGGGATAGATAAAACCAGCCTTCAACAACTTTTCAACTTCTGCCTTCACAGCTGCCGCTTTGCGCGGGTTAACAGGTCTTAATTTTTGTCGAACTGGCTTGGCATCAGGATATGTTCGGATTTCATGTTGAACAATCGATGGATCTATTCCTGGCATCTCCTCATATGACCAGGCAAAGATATCGTGAAATTCCTTAAAAAAGGCAGTATAGATGGCAATCTCTTCAGGAGAGCAGTTTGCACCTATATATATGTTTTCCATGACATCAGGGTTCACAGAGATGTTAATAGGTATAGTAGCGGAAATATTTTCCATATTCCCCTCGGCAAACATTCCTTCCCAAGGCAAGGGATTGATAGTTATATCAACATCTTCTGACAGTCTCAAACGAAACTCTTGATTTTCTATTCTGCTTAGTTTTGGAAGAAAATAGGATCGATGATGAAGATCCTCACAAATCTTACCATGTCCACTTATGGCTTCTAGAATGGCTTCATCAGAAGGTAAAACCATGTCTAAACAATCTATAGAGTGCAAAGAGTTTTCCACCCATGCGGGCAAATAGACTTCTTCCAGATCATCCGAGACTGTTAGAGGATCTGGAATGGGATCAACAGTGGCTTGAGTGATAGCTTTATAAGCTACCTCCACTGCTGATAAGGGCACTTCCAGTTCATGAGGGGTTGGGAGAACCCAAGGATCAGTCCTATCGACAACCATAGCTATGGACTTCCCCACACTAGTAGAACCAATATAATTAACCGGGGCTGGAAGATCAAATGTGCCCATCAATGATGTGTACATTCCATCCCCCAAGCTCTGCGCAACAGGTTTGAACTGATCAACCAATGGCACAGCGGACTCATTAGAATCTAAATGACCTTTTTGGGTAAAATCAAGTTGGTCAATAGTAACCAACTTGCCCTCACGTGGAAAAACCACTACACGAAAGACGATCGATGCAATAGCGGACATCGCATAAGTCTAGTTCCTTCCCAGAAGCAAATTTTAGTCCAAAGGAGCATCAATCACTTCTACTTCAACAGACACTGCTTTTCCTGCCAACTTAATTTCAAAAGCTGGTAGGATACCAGGCGGACGGAAAGATCTTCCATCAAAAGCAGTAAGCAAAGTGTTTGATGGGACCAGCTCTGGGGATCCAAGAGCTTTCCAACAGGTCAAGGACATAGCACATGTAGAAGCACCCTCATCAACAACTGCCCTTCCAACGGTCTTACCACCATGGATGAAATCTATTGATAAGGCTACATGGTAAGGCAGGCGAATTTGAAATTTCGCCATGAGACTCGAAGATTCCATGCTGCCTAAAGCTGCTAAGAGAGCATCCCGCTGGGAAGGACAACTCTGTAACACCTCTAAAGCTGGAATTGCACATGGGGTTTGAGCTAAATATTCAACCACGGAGTAGTTTGAAGCAGCCCTAGCGTTAGGGTTATGCAAGGTCTTCTTGAAGACACCTTTCTGTATCTTCGGCATAGTTTCAGCAGGCTTCTCAATTGTGAGAGGGCTAGAAGTTTCACCTACAACTTTACCCTTCTCAAGAGTCTCTTTCTCATAATTTTTATTCCTTGTCTACAACAAAGTCTAAGATCGAACCATGTTGATATAGTTTGGGTCAAGGGCAGTTTGAGTGCCCCCTGCTACATTAGAAGGGACCTGCCCCCGAATGCCCATGGGTAAAAGTGGGGTTGCCCCCTGCCACCGATTGTGAAGTGGGTAGATTACTCTGAAGCGGATTCCATTCGTAAGCTATAGGATTGTGTGTGGGAGGTGCAGTGTAAGAAGTTCAGGCCATCCCCATAGAAACAGGGGTCTGAAAGACAGTAGCCGGCATCCCTTCGCTGAACAACGAAAAGGGAGAGCTTGTAAACAGGACCGAAATTGGAGTTTGGAAATTTTTCCCATAAGAGGTATTGTTCCCAAACTGCACTCCTACATAGGAAGGTGATGGGCCTACATATGGAGAGGATGGGGGAATGTGCCCCCCATTCCAAGGAAACCCTTGGACAAACACCGAGGATCCTACCTGACCACTCTGGGTAGTATATGGAAAGGAAGAAGGAATAGTAGGTATACTGGGGATCCGAGTAACCATGTCACCAGAAGTATCTCATAGGTTTGAGTGAACCGGTGGTTGAACCACCCGGCTCGCTAGAGTCAAAGGTGTAGAAGGTGTACTATATCTAGGGGCACTTACCCGGGGAGGTAGTACCCCTTCAACCGAAACGGCTGAGGTGAACACAAAAGGACTTTCTTCCGTAGAAGACATGATCCTACCCACAGGGACACCTAATATAGGTGAATCAAAAGGTCTAACCTGAACGATCACTGGATCGTTTAAATCATTCAAGGGGTTGTTAAAATTCCTTGCAAACTCGTCAGTTTGCAAGTCTTCTATCTCAACTGTATCAAGATCAAAACGGTTAGCTATAAGTTCTGGTTCACTTAGAACTTCACTTATCCCTACGGGTTCAAATGAATCATCCGTGTCCAATCTCCGCCTTTGGGGTGGAGGTGGAGGCTCCAATGTGACGAGAGGAGGAAGGTTTCTCAACCTTCTTGACCTTCTAATAGGTTGGTCCTCCACGATTGAAAATTTGACAAATCACACCCTAAGGCCAACTAAACACAGGGAAAACCACAAAGCATACACTATAAAAATCCTAATGCCTCAAACAATCAAACAAGGGTGAAAGATGTACTTTCCCGAAGAAAGCTGATGAACGATTACTTGGCGTCCTTGAAGTGGTTCTTAGGCACAAGCAGAGGAATCACCCAACCGCCCTCCTACACTTACAACAAGGGTTACCTTCCAATCCCATTCAAGGTGAACCAAAAATAGCCTTCCGGTTTACCTAGGTATGAACCCTAAATGTCAAGAGACTAAAGGATACCTTAGCTATACCAACATTCTGGGGGGATAGTCGCAAGCCTGACTCATACGCATGGGCAGGGTAGCTGAGCCCGAAACTTTGTCTAGGACAGAATCCCCAGATGCGTAAAAGTCCTGATTTACGTTTTGACAAGGAATCGGAGGGTTATCTCCTCAGTCCATGCCTCCACGCGGCCTCGTGCTTGACTCCCGTTTGAGAGGAGCTTCCCAGATACAATTGATAAAGTCAAGGATTTACCTAAAGAAAGGTCCACTACGTCTGAATTTTAAAACTTATGGGAAGTTTACACTTCCTATCCCACAAGTCTAGCCTAAGCTAGTAGGTGAAAGACCCCTAAAAACAAAAAATTACTAGTAAATTTTAATTATTGCGTTCACTTTAAAGGGATGTTTCTTACTCAGAAGGAAATGGAGTGATGTACTTATGGTGTTATTGACTCGATAAGAAATAAATAAAAGTAAAGGTGTATTTTTCAAAGCAAATTACCACTATTAAAGCAAACTTTTTTTTTTTGTAAATATATATTGATGAACTAATGCAAACGATAAAAGAAACTAAGCCTATATTTTTTGTAGTTTTTGAGATTATATTTTAAAACTGAAATGAAAACTACTTATGCAAAAGCAAATGCAAAAGCTTGACAATGTTTTTCTTTTCACTTTTAAACTTGCTCAAAATCTACCATGCACCTAAAATGCACTAAACTTGAGTAAACTTGGATCTAATCAACTGTATAAAAACAACAAACTGAAGTAAAATAGGCTAACAGAACCAAGAAACAACCAACAAAGACTGAACCCTAGCTTGGGTATACACAATGACAAAAAATCACTGTAAACTCATAAAGGCAAGTGACAAACCAACCATCATCAAAAGATAGACTAGAAAAATAATGCCCAAGACCCTGATCACTGATCTGGACAGAGACACTTCAACCTATAACCCAACAGGCCAAGCTACTTCAACATGCAAACAGAAGACAATCCAAGCAAAAGAAACCCAAGGGCTTTACGAAAAAGCACAAAGTGTGGTCACCGAAGGTCTTCAGACAAACAACACAGTATCATAAAGAAAGCCAACTAACAAACAAGAATTACACAAAGAGAGGGACAAGCAAACCCAATCCTAAAAAATCCCTATTTCTAGGCTTGTATGCGACTGTGTATAAGGGCAATTCGCGTACTGTACGCGACTGTCCAAGAGAGCAACCCGTGTATGGAAACCTCTGTACGCGACTATGAAGAAGAGTAACCTGCGTACAGGTACAAATGTTTTCTCAAAAAATAAGAAAAATCCACAAGAATTTCAAACACTGTAATAAGTATGAACCAGGATAAAAGACCACGCACAAACTTCAAAGCAAATACTGGTCAGGGGTGACAGAAACAACCTACAGCAGTCTGGGCTCCCCAGCGGAGTCGCCAGTTCTGTTGTAAAGGAATAAACACCTTATAACTGAAGGTCTGGGGTTACCAACATACTCATGAAACTTGCAGGCAATTGACTCTAGAGTGCAGTAAAGGAAATAGGAGGATATAAAAGACTCACCTGATACACGATGGTTGATCCTAGCTTGTCCTCTTCCGCTCTGCTTCTCCTCCAAAGCCTTCAGGGATACTTCTCCTTCACCTGTCAAGAAACAATCCTCCAAATACAAGATGATACATATATATAAACGGGTTAGATAAATCATATACAGAATACTGAAACATAAATATTTATCAAACCACAATATATGAGAGACATTCAAGACACATATGGAAGAAGGATTCTCTTTATTAACAATAATGAAAAAGTTTAGATTACAACCCAACGCCTGAGACAAGGACTCCTCTGCAACCAAAGGATTCTGAGTTCCACTGCTCCAAAGACTTCTGTATGAACTCCACCAGCATAACTTTTCTCTCCAAGTGTATGTGATTAACACCCTCCCCAAGGCCTGTATTTATACTTGGTGAAATAAGGCAGTTTCGAAGGTTGAGGAGGTTGAGACAGTTAAGGTGATTAAGGTTAAGTGCTTAACTAATCTCAAGTAATCGCGAGATTTTATTTTAAATGTCAAAGGAATGTGTACACGGGTATCAATACTGGCAACTCACGTATGAAATGTGAGTTGCTCTAAGGGTAACCCACGTACAAATCTGTACGCGATATGCAATAACCGACACTCACGTACAACACGCGAGTTGCATATAAGAAGAGTCGCGTACAGGACTTGACATATTTAAAAGGTACAAATAACTAGCTTGATGGATGATGAATGTAGTTCTTAATAAGCCCATATATAGTGTTTTGGGCAACCCTCAATCCATAAATGTCCTTTTGTGTGCCAACATAGCGAATGTCGGCACTCGGACGGAGAGGTGCCATTCAGGTGGATAACACATGGTATCATCCTCTTGTTCTTTTGTTGGTGTATTACTATCTTTCTTTTCTCCATCTTCATCTTCTATTAATTTAGAATCCAATAGCTGATTCATAACCAATGTCATTGAGTTTATCCATTGAGGACAATTCTTCTCAAAGTGGGGTTGTTGGTGGAAAGTGCAAAAATTGTCCATTCCTACCTCTGTTAAATTCATAGATGCTGAATTGTGTGGAGGGGGTTGGGATTGATTGTTATCCTCCCGCTTCTTGTAATAGGGCTTATAGAAATTTTGGGCTTCCTTTTCCTTTTCCAAATCTATGATTCTATTAGAAAGCTTCTGCATCATTTTTTCCATTCCTTCAAAATCTGGTGATTGCTCCTCCTTAGGCTTACTAAACAACAAAGCTTTCCTTCCCACATTTTTCTCTCTTGATCGTTTGGGATAATCTTCGATACTTTCCCTTTCAGCCTTTACTTTCTCCGCCTCCTCATAGGTCTCCACTAGAGTAGGCTTGGCCTTCATTTTGGCAAACATGGCCAACTCAGGTCCTAGAGCTGAGGTATAGTATTCAATTAGGACCTTGTCCGAAGGTTTGTCAGCTTCAGAAAAATTCTTAAGATATGCTGCAAATCTTTGGGTGAAACTATGCACCTTCTCCTTTCTTTCTTTCTTTAAGGCACATAGTCCTTTCATGAGAGATGCATGAGTTTTTTGGGATGCATACTTACTTCTAAAAATCCTCTCAAAGGTATCCCAATCAGGGATAGAATTTGCAGGAAAACCAAAGTACCACGACGCTGCAGCTCCTTTAAGGGTGTGTGAGAAAAGTCTGCAAACTACATCCTCATACTCCCCAGCCCTTAACCCTTCTATCGCTAAATAGAAACTCTGCAAGTGGTCGTCTACTAGTATCTTCTCATTTGGGTCAAATTTGGGCAGCATCTTTTCAAAATATTGAGGTAAAGCATGCAAAGGAGGTGTTAGGTTTAAAGGTGATCTGGCTTTCCAGGAAGGTGGTGGATTCGGTGGGTTGGGTGGTTGATTTGTGTTTATGCCTGCCATGAGTCTGGGTGGACAGTGAGGGGGTGAGGGAATAGGAGTGTGAATAGGATAACTATGAGGAGTATCTGGGCCTACTTGATTCAAAGGAAATACAACTTCCTGTAAGGCTGTTTCTACAATTTCTTACCAATCCCCAACTAGCACTGAGTCTTCCAATATAGGACGATCTTTCCTTTTATATTTTCTTCTGGGAAATTCAGGGATAATCGACAACCCTCCAATCTTCTTCACGTATTCCCTAGTGTGTATTCTCAAATCATTAACAACTTCGTTGTCAAAAGAATACAAATGTTCTCTACCCCTTTCTTCAGGAATTGGATTATGAAATAGACTGCTTTCTGAATTGTTACCGGTGGAATAGTCTCGGGAAAACAGGTTTCCTCGGCCAGCCATGCACTGGCGGCCCTCCTTCTAGCACCAGAAATTGTTGAGGCCTGGAAAATCGTAGGAAACAATAGCAAGGGATTCTCCCCAGTCAATGTTCCCAATTATCCCGTGACTGTTTGGTGTAGGGAATCCGTCCGGTTTGCGGTCCGACTACCGTAGGTCAAGTAACAAAAATAAAAGTTTTTTACCAGTTGCGGCCCGATCCACCGTGTATATTTTTGTATTTTTTGACTTAAAGGATGATATGCAAGTGCCTATTTAACATGCAAAGTAATAAAGAATACAAGGATAATTCACAATGTGATGCGCAGGTTCTTACCTCTCGTCTTAAACTCTCAAGCATCTAAATCACACACACAACAAGAAAATAATACTGACTAGGCTGTCTCTAGAGAGATAAACATTAATTCATGAGTAATGTAATAGTGTTCACATGTTACGGCAAATCACAGATAGCTGCTCATAGAACCAAACATATAAACATGCATAAAAGTATACACGACAAGATATCTCATCAACAGTTAAAAACTCCCATTACTCAGAGTGGAAAATATCACAGAATATACTAGAGAACATTCAGGAAAGAACATAGGTTTAGAAAGTTAGAACGCTCTCACAGTTAATGAAACACAGTCGAAAATGAAATAGTTCCCCTTCAACATTGTTCATTTTATCACATTGAAACATTCCACATAGCACCTTCTACAATAGGCAAAATTTGCAATTTCTTATTGTAAAACGAAGTAGTTCCTCTTACAAACAATACTTCACAAGTTTTTCCAGGGAAAAAGCCCCTATAAGTTCTAACTTTCCTATATTTAAACCAAATCAGCTAACTGCTTGGGCTGCCCCAACCTTGTGACCTTTGGGTTCCTCCAAATGATTTAATATCCCCATTTTTGTCTTTTCTGTGAGTACTCATGATTTACTTCATGCGTTATGTTTTTAGAGTACTCAACAAAGTGGGATCTACTTGGTAATTGACAGATCTTTCCAGGCCTAGGATTTTGTCGCCATTGATTCTGCCTTGTCTTTCGTTTTGCTCTCCTTGAGATCCCGTTGGTTTCGGTACGAACTCTACCTAACATTGTCCAGCCGTTTTTTGCTACTTCGTCTCCCCACTATGCCTTCTCGCAGTAGTAATTTATAAAAATCCCTTGAGTTCATTTGCAATTAAACGATATGTATCATTAATCAGGACTGCATTTTCAATAAAACCAAACTGTATCAACAAACGGCTAGTCATCAAAAGAGGCCCTATACTGTCATGAAAACCTTAACAAGTGCCAGGACCACTGTCTCGTCCACAAGGGTTTAAAACTGACGAAACGATGGGGAGAGAAAAAATTGTCGATGGCCTAAAACACTAAAACCTAGGCCGCAGTAATCTTACTCATAGCCATGTCGGCGGATCTCCAACAGGCAATGGGATCCATGAGACCGTTAAGTGTATCGGAGTAAAAAAAGCTAGACTCAAATTATAGGTGAAAAAGCCCCAGTCAGCGAGCGGAAGGACATCAACGTCGGACACTCAGTGCGTTACACAACCGCAAGGGCGGAGGAGGAAATACTACGGCCTTCGATCCAACACAAAGTGACAAAGACCTGACAAAGCATCGGCGGGCGGAGCGGTTGTATGCCAAATACTTAGTTCGTTTGGGAGCCGCAAGGGCGGACGATAAAAAGACTATAGCTTCTGATAATATAAGCAAGTCAAACAAAATGACGTGAAAAGAAAGAAGTTAAGATCATCGTTCAATTTCCGCAACGGAGGCTCCCTAAGGAAACATGGTTTCGATAAGTTGTTTAAATGACCTCCGAAATAGTGGCTAGCGTGAGAAGCAGGTTTCCGAAAAGAAAGACGCAGCTCAAAGGGTAGCAAACCAGACTCTAAATTTCACAACCCACAGCAATTTTAAACATAAGCAACTTTTGAAAACCAGGAAGAGAGTTAACCTCAAAATAGTCTGAAATTAAAGTAAGACAAAAGAGTTCATGGATCCAAACGATTCAAGGCAACGCTAAAATTAACAAGGGGGTCCAAAATTTGAAAATTTGGGGAAAACAGTTGCAGCTGCAACAGGAACACAATCAATAAGCATTCTAAACTTTTTTAACCATCTAACTCCAAGTTCTTGGATTCATAACTTCTCGAACCAAATTTCCTTTGTATTCCGGGGGTCCTTCAAATTGCGCAATTAAGTTTCTGCAATTGAGTTTCCACAACTTCTGTCCCACAGGCTATCTTTCGACAATACAAATTTCCGCAAGATTGCTTTTGCAACCTTAGTATTTCCACAACTCAATATTTCTATAATTCAATCTTTCCACAATTGATTTTTCACAACTTAGTTTCTACAACAACCTTTACGCAATTGCAGATTGTGGGTTGCAAGTATGCAATTCCCATTTTTCCCAAAAACTGACTTCTGCAATCATGCAGCCATAGTGGCCCTTTCACAATCATATTGTGGATTATATATTGTGGATCCACCTTACCACTTTTACCAAAAATTAGCTTCCATAATTTTCCTTCCGCAAGTCTCTTTCCGTAGTCGAGTTGCGGATTGCGGATTGCAGACGTGCCTTAAAAAATGGGCTTTTGCAAATATATTTACGCAACTTCTAAGAGCCATCAATTTCTTGCTGTCTCTTTCTTGAACTTTGATATGTGATAAGATGTGGATCTCATGTTAACGTTGCATATCTTCACCTTTATTTTGCGGATCGCTTATCTTCTGTACAGGTTCACTTCGTGAATCCTTTCCCACCGTCGATCCATCTTTCCCTTTAATCTAGTTCTGCCAATCTTTGTCGAGTGAATTGAATGTACTCTCTGGATCGTCAAATCTCTATCAAATGAATTGAATGGATGTCCTGTCTCAACTTCTTGATTTTTGATATTGAAGGTATTCATTTAGGTTGAGTCATAGTTTTCTTCCTCATGGGAACTATTTTGTTTGCATACATGAGTGGAGAGAATGATTACACTTCGATCTTTGCTTATTTTTCCTCCTTGTTGTTGGATCATATGCTTGTAACTTATGTGTTTCCAACAATGACAACCGCATCACAATATGATCTATTTCCATATGCTCCCAATACCTATCATATTGCCAACATTGTTTTGGTCTAATCCACAACAACAAGATTTAAGGAGTTGAAGCATCTCTTATGTTCGCCCCCCATCCTTACTTTACCATACCTGAAATGATCCTTTGAGATTGAGACAGGTGATCTAGACTATGTTTTTATCACAATCCTAACTAAGAATGGACAAAATGGCGATCAAAGTGAGATGCTTTTAGATACATTCCAAAAGTACCCCACCTATGAAAAAGAAATGTATTACACTATCCAAGCCTACCACCAATGGAAGCATGGAATCCTAGGAAAAGATATGGTCATCCACACTGATCACAAGCCCTTTCATTTCATCCAAACATAAGAAAAATTACAGAATGATCGCCACCAAAAGTGGTCCACATATTTGTAGAAATTCCACCTGAATATTAAATTCATGAAGGGAAACACCAATCGAGTTGTTGATTTCCTCAATTGACCTCTAGTAGCATCACTAACCATGGTGCTCAACATGGGTCTCATGGCCTCATCTATATTACAATGATCCTGAATTCACTCAGATATATCAAGCATAATGTGCAAGCACACTAGTTGATGCAACCAACAACCGACTGGTTCACCTTTGACAGGTTCGCCTTGACATGTCCACCTTTGACAGGTTTAGCTTCAACAGGTTCCCCTTGACATGTTCAGCCGACATGTTCGCCTCGACAATTTCATATTGATAGGTTCAGCTCGAAAGGTTTTCCTCGACTTACATCATACCAACATGCTCTACGATAGTTGAACTTCTGAACTGTTATAACTTATTTTGTAACAAAACGTAGCAGGAATTGACCCAAACATCTCAACATCCTATATAAGCATGTACATTAATGTAATATAGACATCTCCTATCTGATTCCTCCATCTTTCATGCAACAGAAGTAATAAAATGGTTTGAATTCTTGCATATTGTTTGTGTGTATATTTCTTGTCGACCTAGTGTGTTTCCTACATTGTTGGTTCTTCTTATATGCTTCCTCCATAACAATACTCAACTCATTTAGTTGACTGTTGTCCCCAATGTGCAGCTGGGCATGAACTGGATCATTGTTATCATAGAAAGATGTTGTTGAGAGTCTTAAATTACATAAGCTCTTCCATCGAAGTTATTTAACTTATGTATGTTCAAATATGCTCACAAAATCATGACATAAGCAAACAGTTCCTTCGACTTCAGAAAATATGGCCAAAGAAGAAGATAATAGACATGCAACTGACGAGACAAAGAAAATTATAGAAAAAGAAGTAGCTCGCCAGCGAACCAAAATGTCCACCCAGTTCAACAAGATTCTCATGAGAGTCATTGCAAACTCTAGGGAATCCTCGACGTGATCTCACTCTGATAAAATAAGCTACTTTAAAGTAGAAATGAATATGGACATACCGGACCTTGATGAAAATATTGACGTAGAATCCATCGACAATTGGGTACAACAACTGGAATCTTACTATATGGTAAAACAACTCTCTAAAACCAAAAATATCACCATTGCATCCTTAAAGATGTCAACCTCCGTACACTGTTGGTGGGAGAATATATCGTCAAAGATGGAAAAAGAAGAAGACCCCATAAACACATGGGTAAAATTTGTCGAATATGTCTGAAAGGAATTCTACTTGCCCAAGTACCTTGAACAACAATACAAGAAGTGGTAGCAGCTAAGGCAGTGGAAAGACCAGTCCGTACAGAGTTACATCGATGAGTTTTATCGACTCATGGCTAGACTTGGTGTCCAAGAAGAAGAGAAATTGCTTGTCATGAGGTACGTCAATAGTTTATCCCTGTACATTGAGCAAGAGATGGAGTTTTTTATTATCAGTACGCTTGCGGATGCATTTCATTACACCATCAAGTTTGAAGCTAAACAGAAAGGAAAAGTACATTTCAAGAACAAGCCAATAGGTTGAACATCTGACAAGAAGTCACTAGCTGACTCCGACAAGTTCAATAATACTTCTTAGCTGATTCCACCAAAGCCAGATCATCCAAAGAATAATTTTTAGAAAGACAAGAGGGATCATAACAAACAAATTCCTACTGGGAAATGGTGTGATTATCACAATTCAGCATGGCATGATACGTCAGAATGCAAATCTCACAAGACATTTTTGGAAAAATTGTTGACATTCGACTTGTTCGATAGAACCCTGGTAGAAACTGATCTAGATGCATCAACCCTCCTAGATTCGACATCGACCACTCCAACATCCTTGAGAATTGTCGATGGGGAGGAACAAGAGCACCCGTTCCATGCACGGATATGGGTTCAGAATAATCCATTGCATTTGATTGTGGTTAATGGTATCCATAAGAACTTCGTTTTTGAAGATCTTGTGAAGAAATTAGGTCTTGTCACTACTGCACATCCTCAACCTTACAATTTCAGTTGGATGCAAGATGGGCAGGAACTAAGGATCACACACCAATGCAAATTATCCTACTTCATTAATCCTTTTGAAGATGACGTACTCTGTGATGTGGCATTTCTTTCTGTATCCGATGCCTTATTCGGTAAACCCTACCTATGGGATCGACAAGGTACATACCAGTCATGAACTTAGAAGGTGATTGTCAAAATATGGAATCAATGGTATGGCATACCAGAGCGACAACCCACATCAACAGTTGCTATGATATCTGCCAAACAAACAAAGAAGCTTATCAATCATGCTCAAAAGTTTGCATTAATCATGATAATTCCTAAAAATTCCAGGAATACTGTAGCAACAAGTCAACTCACCGACCAACGCATCTCCCGACAACAACAATAGATTGACAACATTATTAAGGAATACCAGAACATATTTCAATCACCAAATGGAGTACCTATGCACTGTCAGGTAAAACACTCCATTGAACTTGTTCCTGGTTCTTCATTACCTAATGCATGTGTTTATAGAAGATCCATTCTCAAAAATGAAGAGATTCACAGACAAATCCAGGATTTGATCGGCAAGGGTCATATCCACCCCAACTCCTTTCCTTGTGGAAGTCTAGTCATCTTATTTCCAAAGAAATAAGAGACTTGGTGCATGTGCATTGACTATCGGGCTCTTAAACATTTTTCAGTGAAGAACATATACCCTCTTCCATAGATTTATGAACTCATAGACAATCTGAAAGGTGCTAAGCTCTTTACAAAACACGAGCTCAAGTCGGGATACCACCAAATTTGAATCGAGTCCACCAATGTATGGAAAATGGATTTCAAGACTAAGGAAGGATTGTTTGAATGGTTAGTCACGCCTTTTGTCTTAACCAATGCACCTGCAACCTTCATGATATATATGGATGACCTTATATGACCTTTCAGTGATAAATGTTTCATTTCCTATCTCGACGATATCTTGATTTTCAGTTGATCATGGGAAGAACATGTCCAACAACTTCAATAAGTTTTCGACACTCTCCAACAACATCGACTATATCTGAACATGGACAAATTCCCATTTGAAATGACCAACATCAAATATTTGGGGTATGTAATTGACTCTGCAGGCATTCATGTCGACCCAGGAAAAATATAGATCCTCAAAGATTGGCCCATTCCTCAAAGCATTCATGAACTAAGAATCATTCTTGGTTTGGAAAATTTCTATCGACGATTCATATTTGGCTTCAGTCACATCACATGGCCTCTGAATTAGTTGACGAAAGGAAATGGGAAAACTGTCTTCAAATGGACACCGACACAACAACAAGATTTTGAAGAAATAAAAAACAAGCTTTGTACTACACCAGTACTTGTGTTACCTGATTTGCATTAGCCCTTCAAGATTGAGACGGATGCATCGGACTATTCCCTCGGTGCAGTGATCACTCAATCAGGTCACCCAATCGTATTTCATTCCGATACTTTTAGTGACATAGTTAGAAGGTATTTGACATATGAAAAAGAACTGTATGCCATTGTGCAAGCTCTCAAGAAATAGAGACAATACATTCTTGGAAAGGAAACGGTCATTCTTACTGACCATAAACCTTTACAGTTCTCTCCGGGCCAGTCGAAACTACAGACAACTCGAATAATCAGGTGGATTAATTACCTGCAACAATTTCAGTTGGTAATTAAGTATCAGAAAGGGGGATCCAATGTCGCAACCAATTGTCTCATCAGACCACCCATTGCTCTACTGTCTATAGTGATGAGTATGTAGGGATACACCACTACTTGACCATAATTGTATTCGGTAGACTACGATTTTTCTTCAATCTATCAATAGCTTCAGACCGACAAGTTGTCAACTACCGACTATTTCATGAAGGACACTTTTCTATACAATCTTGGATAGCTTTGTGTACCAACAAAAGGTCATTTGGGACCCTCATTACAACAAGATTGCAAGACATTTTGGAGGCCCAAAAACACTTGTTATCATCCAAAAGTATTTCTACTGGCCTTCACTTAAATTTTACATCAACAAGTACATTCGATCATGCATGTTTTGTGCCATTGTTAAACCACCGAATTGATGAAAATTATTGTACACACCCCTTCCATTTCCTGGTTGATCATGGAAATATATGTCTATGGGATACTTGATGGGATATACTACTACCAAACATCATCATGACGCAATACTAGCAGTAGTCGATAGATTTTCCAATATGGCTATACTCATACCATGCAAGAAGACTACGACAACACAACAGACTGTGCAACTCTTCTTTGAACATGTGTGGAAACATTTGGCCTCTCGATGACCATTATTTTCGATAGAGATTCTATATTTGTCAGCACCTTTTTCCAAACTCTTTGGAAACAGCTCGACATGTTACTTTCTTTGTCGACAGGCTTCCATCCACAGACATATAGATAGACAAAAGTTTTAAATCGCTTAGTCGTACGATTTCTTCGCATGTACAAGCACAAGCATCATCGAACATGGGATGGGAGCCTTCCATACATACAACAAAACTACAGTCGTGATCAACACAAATCTACAAGAAAGAGTCCATTTGAGATCTCAATCCTCAATGTCTATCGACTTAATCAGTTCCTTGACATAGTCGAACGACACCGACTTAGAAGGATGAGAAGTGGAGAAAGAATTGAAGTTTAGAGGTCAAATATACAATATTCAAAAGCAAGCATAGGAGATGTTGCAATGAGAAAATGAAAAATCTAAGGCTTGACATGATAAGCATCGTATTCCGCATTCATTCCAAATTGGGGATCAGGTTTGGTTACATCTAAAGAAGGAGCACTTCACTAGTCCATACAGAAATATGAAATCTTTGCGATATGGTCCATACAGTATCCTTAAACAGTTTGGAGAAAACACTTTTCAGCTTGACATTCCTGCATGCCTTGGCCTACATCCAGTTTTCAATGTAGATCTACTTCGACCATATCATGTACCATTATTGGAACATAATGACTTGTAGAAAACATAACTTGAAGAAATCCATCTAGATGTTTAGGAACCTATTCTTTTTGACACCATTGTGGGGCAACACATACGCCATACAAGGACGAACTCCATTCCCTTGTTTCAAGTGGCTAAAGCAAGACAACTCCCCGCGCAAGGAAATTGGTACTCTGCTAATGAAGTCATCGACAAGTTTCCTCACCTGAATGGATACACAATGGAGACCATTGTTTCTTAAGGAAGGAGGAATGATCCAACCAACAGCTGATAGGTTCACCTTCGTCAGGTTCACCTCGACATGTCTACCTTTGGTAGGTTCACCTTCAACAGGTTTGCCTCGAAAGGTATGCCTTCGACAGGTTCACCTTGACATGTTCAACCAACAGGTTCATCTCGACTTACAACATACCAACATGCTCTACGACGGTTCAACTTCTGAACAATTATAACTTCTTTTGTAACTGAACCTAGCGGGTAGTCACCCAAATGTCTCAGCATTTTATATAAGCATGTACATTAATGTAATATAGACATCTCCAATCTGATTCCTCTATATTTCATGGAGCAGGAGTAATAAATTGGTTTGACTTCTTGCATATTGTCTGTGTGTATATTTTTTGTTGACCTAGTGTCTTTCTTGCTTTGCTGATTCTTCTTATATGCTTCCACCATAACAATACTCGACTCATTTAGTCGAATTTTGTCCCAATTGTGAACCTGGGCACGACCTAGATCACTAGTGGTCGAATTTAATCTATAGGAAGGATTGTTATTCCACTTTGGCCATATATGTGTTGTTTCAAGTGAGAGTGTGAATATTATTTGGGAAGCACATTACAGTTGGATGGAAAGGATATTTGGCACAGGAAAAATAGTAGTGGTATTTCATAAGTATATTTGTTAGTCCAAGCTCTGATAAGATGTCGACCAATATATAAAATGTTGCATTTCCTATGCCATCATCAAACCTTCCATTAAGAATTAGGGCTTGTACACCCCTCTTCCTGCTCCCAATGTTCCATGGGAATCAATCTCCATGGATTACATGTCAATACTAGCTTCAACCAAGCATGGTAATTATTGTGTGTTTGTGGCCATGGATCGCTTCTCTAAGATGGTCATTTTGATAGCTCGTAAAACGAGAATATCCCACTATAAGGAAAAGGCCTTGTAATGGAGGTTTTTAGTGTTACAATATTGGTCAAAATTTTCAAAAAAACCTCTGCTACAACCTCCGCCAATGGTACTAGATGTTTTATAGGAGGATTTTACGAAAATTTATTATAACTAAAAAATCTTGGTAGTCAGAGGCTTTAGTGGAGGTTTTTTTCTCCAGTGTGCTTCTGCCAAAGATGCACCGATGCGCTTCAACTAAATATGCACTGGTGCACTTTTTCCAAAGATGCACTAGTGCTCTTATGATGAAGATGCATCGATGCGCTATGTCAAAGATGCATCGGTGCGCTTTTGTCAAAGATGCATCAGTGCACTTTTGGAAAAGATGCATTGGTATGATTCTTCCAATGATGCATCAGTACGCTAGTGCTAAATATGCACTAGCATGTTTCTATCAAATATGCATCGGTGCACTATTTCAAAGATTCATCGGTGTGTTTTCACCTAATAGGATCACCAATGATTTTTTGGCCAAAACCACACTAGTTCACATTGGTAATAGAGAATTAGTGCACCTATAGTAAATAATCATCGATGTACTTTTACCAAAGATGAGTAATGATGCACCGTAGCCAACAATGAGCATTGGTGTGCCTATACCAAAGAGGAGCATTGATGCAAAAAATAGTTTGTCGTTTACAAAAAACTTACGAATATGCAAATAAAGGGAGGCGATTTAATAAATACATGATAATTTTTTAAAATGTAGTGATATAGTTTATTTTGAATATTCCAAGTATTAGTTTACACCCTTGTTTATTAATGAATCTCTTATTTACAATTTAAAAATGAAATTCTTGCCTAATATTAAACAAACATTATAATTTTGATTGTTTGAAATATATTTTTATAGTTAAAAGCATATAAAATAAGACATGACCAATAAACATAAAAATAATATTATAAAACGTATAATAATTAATATTGAAATGTTAAGCATTACAATTTAAAGTCTTGGATCACTGGTGTGCTTACAGTAAAGAAGCGTCGATGAACTTACACAAAAGATCAGAACTAGTTCACCTCAACCAATAATGAGCATCATTCTACAGATAGAAATAGGAGCACCGATGACACAAAACAATATGTCGTGTATATAAACCTTGTAAACACACAAATAAAGGGAGGTGATTTGATAAATACAAGAATATTAAAATGTGGTGATATAATAAGTTTGATTTTGAATATTCTAAGCATTAGTTCTTACTGTTCTTTATTAATGAATCTCTTATGTGCAATTTGAAAATGAAATACTTGTTGAATATTAAACAAAATTTAAATTTCATTGTTTGAAATAAAAAATTACAGTTAAAAGCATATGAAATAATACATGATCAACAAAAATAAAAACAATATTACAAAAAATGTTTAACAATTAATATTGAAATGTTAAGCATTGCAGTTTATAGTAATGGTGATGAAACCAACGATTCAAAACCATGGTGAGTATCAAACCAATCCATTTACCACTTAAAGTGTGGATCTATTGCAATTACAAAACCACTCAATTGTTACATGAAAATTGTTTGATGAGAACTCTCCAAAACCACTCATCCACTAGAGATAATATGCCTAACACAAAGAATCAATTCATTCAAACCAAAGAAGAGCACTATTGTTCCCATACCTTAAAATAGGACCATCGTTGCACTTATAACAAAAATGAACATCGGTGCGCCTTCACTAAAGAGATGTACCGGTGTTATTTAACCAAAGAGATGCACTAGTGCACTTCTGCCAAAGATGCACTAGTGTGCTTCTACCAAAGAGAAGCACCGTAGATAGAAAATAGTTTTCCATCAACAGAAAATAACTTTCCTCATGTACATAGACCTTGTTAACCCGCAAATAAGAGGAGGTGAAAAATCCAGCGGATATGCACCCATGTTGCACAAAAAAATCATTTTCTTTCCAAAAAAGATAATTTTGGATACATTGTATTTTGATAGATTTTGGCATTCACACTTCTCCCTCAATAGTAATTTTATGTGATTATCAAAGTGCAATTAAAATTTCCAGTGATCCATTACAGAAGTAGCTGACTAAACACATAGAAGTCCATATGCACTACATTCAGGAACTAGTGAATAATAAGACTATCATCCTACAATTTTTATCTATAGAGGAGTTTGTTGCGGACATATTCACAAATTATTTCACCTAAAAGAGATTTGTTTATCTCAGGTCTCTTCTTGTGTTGGGACGCGCACCCTAACGATCCTTAAGATGGATAAATCCGCGAGTGTGGACTCAAAATAGTCTTAGGGGTGTCGGGGTTGACTCAAAGTCTTCTGTAATAAACCCATGGTTTAAGTCCAGGGTTTAGGGTTTGGGGTGCCCATGGTTTAAGACCATGGTTTTGTAAAAATGCGCAGGATAAATAAGCGCTTGTGTAAAGAAGAAAGGTTAGGTTTTATGATGTAAGAAAGATTAAGGCGAAGCTAAGGTTGATTCTGTAAGGAAAGGATA
Source organism: Pseudotsuga menziesii (assembly GCA_001517045.1). Lineage (NCBI taxonomy): Eukaryota > Viridiplantae > Streptophyta > Pinopsida > Pinales > Pinaceae > Pseudotsuga > Pseudotsuga menziesii. The sequence goes on along the minus strand of LPNX010294890.1, from coordinate 283,118 downwards.
AGTCCCAGCTGTGTGCGTGGACGACCTCTGCAGCTGTGTGCGCAGAGGGTTTTTGTAAGGAATATTGAGGAAAGACCTGCAGCTGTGTGTGCAGGGGCCTACTGCTGTGTGCGTGGCTTTTAAGGATTGAAGGGATCTGCAGCTGAGTGCGCAGATCAAACTGTGGTTTTGTAGCAAGTTGAATAAAACACAGTTTGTGGACGTAGCCCCTACACTGGGGGTGAACCACGTTATATCTGGTGTTGTGGTTTCTTGTGTTGTTTCTGTTTCTGTTGTCTTTTATGCATTAATAACTGTATACATCTGATAAGTTAGATCGCTGCTAATAGTAAGCTTCACTGTGAATTCCCTGTAGTGGGTTGAGCAAGTCACGACTGTCTATCTATCTGCGAAGTTATATGTGAATGAATGGTAAAGCTTCATAGTTGTTGATTAATAAGGTTATTAAAGGCTAAGGTATAGTAATATCCCTCTCTGCTTGCAGAAACCTGATTCTGCGGCACCCCCATAGCTGTTTCGGGTGAGACTGCAACCTGCGCGCGGGTTGTTGCCGAAAGGGACAACACTGTGGGTCTTTTGTTGGTGCGACACAAAAGGATTAAACCCAGGTCTGCCCTATTTCCCAACAAATTGGTTCCGTTGCCGGTTGAACTCAGTACCTGCTCAAGAGGGGTTTACATTGTACCTCAAGGGCTATGTTCTGGAGGCCCTCTGTGAAGGAAATCAGTGATTGGTTTGCTGAGATCTGTTTGAAATTTGCGCAGCAAGAGAATGCCAATCCACGGTGTAATGCAAGTGACTTTTTACAAAGGTATGTTTTTTGTGATGCTTATGAAATTTTCTTTGGTAGTATCCACATAGAGTGCACCAGTGGTTGTCTAGGTTAACAGAGAGAAGGACGAACTTCCAAGCTCGACGGGTTCCCACGTGGACCACTGCGAGGGTCAATCTTGTGCAACACGTGAACAACGAGGTATCCCGCACTGTTGATTTCTGGACGATGCGAACGTTGGAAGCCTTTGTGACGGAGTTTTCCCTTGACGCAAGTATCTCCTTCAGGGAAGCTGAACAACAGTTCTTCAAAGGGCCCCGCGGTAAGTTTTTGAATTTATTAAGCTTAAGGATTAAAATACTATTGGCTGAAAAGGGTATATTGCTGTTTGAATCGAACTATTAGTTTAGTCGTACTAACATATGTTTGCAAGTGACACTCCCTTCGACGAGCAAAGTGGGTTGCTGCAAAACAGAAAAAGGTACAAGAGAGATTTTTACCCCTCTTCCATAGGTCAGGCTACCACGTCGACCCCTGTAAACCCTGAAGAGTTAGATTCTGAAGAAAACCCTTCGGTTGGAAACCCTCCGGTCACCTCGCAACGCCGCTCCGCTACCCCTGAAATTCCATCGCAGTCTGAGAGTCAACCAGGCCCGAGTATTCTGGCCACATGCCAGTCTGCCCCTGTAAATCCCCCCCCATCTACGTCCTATCCCTCTCCCAACCCCCCCAAAAACTCCATGGCCCACCTCGTTGATGACATTAAACTCCCCATCTTTAAAGGCATGGGATCAGAGGACCTAGAACAGTTCTGGTTTCTCTGCGAAGTAGTATGGAACACGAAGAAAATTACAGATCCGGATGTGCGAGCCGCGCATCTCATTACTTCCTTTCGGGACCGGGCTCTGACATGGTTCATGAAATTTTCCAGCATTCAGAGCCCTACTTTAGGTGAGATCAAGGCGGCCATAATCAAAGAATTTAAGAAGCCTAAATCGGAGTCGCAGAGCATCACTGAACTCAAGGAGATTCAACAGCGACGCGACGAATCAGTGTGGGACTTTGATCAGAGATTCAAAGTTCTACTGGACCAAGTCAGCTTTACCATTAGTCCCACATAGCACAAGGAATGGTTTATTGCAGCATTGTTACCACATATCAGAACTCCACTCATTCAACAGAAGGTTGCTGACCAGCAAGAGGCTCTAGAAATCGCAATGAAACTAGAGACTGCCCCTATTGGAGATGACTCTGGTATTGCTCAAATCCAAGCGCAGCTAGCCACGATGGCCCTAGAACTTCGCGAGATGAAAAAGGGAAAACCTGATCGCAAAGAGGTTTGGTGTACGCAATGTCAGACCGAAGGTCACGACAAGGAACGGTGCCCTCTAGTAAACAAGTACTTGCAGACAGGTGCGCCAAACCCCTTTTCACCACAAGTTCTCTATTGTGAGCTCTGTAGAATGACAGGTCAGCACCGACCTGAGAACTGTTACTTGCTGCAGAGGTATGGAGAGGGACCTAAGAACTCCTACTGTAAATTTTGCAAATCGGTAGGTCATAATGAGGATGAGTGCCACACCTATGATGCTTACCGGGTGCACACTGAAGGCCCAAGTAATGATAGCTATGGTTACCAGGGGGGTGCCTCTGGACGATGTACTTCTGGAGGCCGTGGTGGCATGGATGGGGGAGGATGAAGCCAATTCATGTGTTACAATTGTAACCAAGCTGGGCATTTGGCTCGCGACTGTCGGAACCCCACTACGACGTGTCGGTATTGCCGCGCAGTTGATCATGTGATTGAGCAGTGCCCCCAGTTGATAGCTAATATTCAGGCACGACAGACTACCCCTACTCAGAACCTCCAGATGATTTCTGTGGAGCCCCGCCCTGCTGTGGCCATCAATGTCGTTACAAGAAGTGGAGTTACGACACACATCCAAAATACGCCAAACTGACCTACCGAAGCTCTAGTTCATAAGGCTCCTGAGAAAATCCCTGCGTTTGATATCATCAGAGAGAAAGAGACATTCATGGAGGCCAAGAAAGATTTTGCTGGCCCTAGCCCACCCAGCGCACCTGCGCAGTCTCAGTCACCACCCCGTGAAGCTTCGCTGGATAAAGTAAGTATATTGTCTACCTTTTTACAAAGTTGCCTCATACGTTTAAGAAATCAAGATGCTCTGAATGAGCTGCAGAACATCATCGCTTACTGTGAATCTTTGCACAACTGTGGTCGGGACAAAACTGTTCATCGAGTCAGCAGGACCGACAGGGAAATGCGATTGAATGCTCAGATAGGGGCATATGATATGACCGATGTTATTCTGGACTTAGGGTCCGATGTAAATGTTTTAACCAAACAAACCTGGGAACAAAGGGGGAAACCTACCCTTTCCTGGTCCCCTATATAGTTGAGGCTAGCCAACCAGCAAAATATTGTACCTTTAGGAAGATTCCTGGATCTCCAAATAGATATTGACGGAGTTAGAACCTTCGCAGAATTCGAAGTAATTGAGATCATGGATGACAACAAACCTTACCCAGCCCTGTTAGGAATTGAATGGGTAATGGAAAATGCCACAGTCATCAACCTAAAGAAGAGACAGATGGTCTTCGAAGGAAAATAATTCAGGGTCATCGTGCCCCTGGATCCTTCACAAGGGGAACGGTACACATAACCACTCCGACATGAGGATCAAGCTGATGCGGAACCCATCTCTACTATCACTGCGAAGGAAGAAGGTTATGAGGATCCTCCAGCCGCAGGGTGGGATTCTGGTAGCTCCTGTATGACGGAATCTGAAGATGAATTAGAAAGCTGGAAACACCGATTATCTGAGCACCATAGGGGCAACAATGTCTGCCCTACCAAGTCTCTCAGATGGGTCGACTCACAACCCAGAACTATACCTGTGTATGATGGTTCGACAGATCCTGAACCATTTATTGTACAATTCTCGGATCAGATACCTGACCTACAGAAAATGGAGGCCCTGGAGTCAGCATTCAGAGCCACAGTAGTCAGATGGTGGACGAACCATAAGAAGTAGATCTCTACCTGGAAAGCATGTCAGAATATCCTTCGCCTGAGGTTCTCAGAACAGTTGGCAAAGGCGCGAAGCAAGTTTGATGGAAAAACTTTCCCCCAGGACCACTTAAGCAAATGCTACGAGGCATGGAAGTGTGTACCTCAGGATGAGTGGGTACATAGATTTGTGCACACGCTGGGACCACTAGCGAAGAACTGGTACGCGGAGGCTGAACTTCACCAAGATACTGTAAGTTGGGACTGTCTTGTTCATAGCTTTATCAATACTTTCTCTACTAATGATGTCTGTCCAGCCCTAGATGCAACTATCAGGATCATCCATACTAAGGTATTTAACGAACAAGAAGTGACAGAAAATCGCCCTGATTGGGCCACACAAGAAGCCCTCACAGTCGAATGTTATAAATTCACAATCGACGAGGAGGAGGACCCGCGCCGTCTTGATATCCCTGAGTCAGAAGGATACTGCGACGTGCATGGACCGGCAGTCGAAGTTCCCGAAGTGATGCAGCCCTTGAAGACACGCACAGTTAACATTGGATCCGATGCACAGCCTAAGTTTGCTACCATTGGCGACTATTGGGATGACGAGATGGTAAGCAAGGTAACTCAACTTCTCCACGAATACCAAGATATTTTTCCGACAAAGTTCTCTGAAATGAAAGGTATCCTGGGAGATATCGGTGTAATGAAGATCCCCCTGAAGCCTGATGCGAAGCCTGTGAAGTAGCGCCCTTATAGATTGAATCCAAAATACAAGGAAAAGGTTAAGCTAGAGTTGGATAAGATGCTTGCTGCAGGAATAATCGAACCTGTTGAAGAATCTGAGTGGGTCAGCCCTATGGTCGTCCAGGAGAAGAAGACTAAGGGTGAAATCCGAATCTGTGTCGATCTAAAGGAAACTCAATTATGCCTGTCTGCATGACCCTTTTCCCACTACCTTTACAGATGAAGTGCTCGATAATGTCGGAGGTCAAGAAGTATACTCTTTTACCGATGGTTTTTCTGGCTACCATCAGATCCGAATTGCTCCAGAGGACCGACATAAGACAACCTTTGCTACCGAAATGGGATCCTTCCAGTATACTGTCATGCCCTTCGGGTTGAAGAATGCACCTGCCATATTTTCTTGAGTAGTGATCTCTGCGTTTAAGGAATACATACATAAATTCTTAGAAGTTTACTTTGATGATTGGACTATTTTTGGGCTAGTAAAAGACCATATAACTAGTTTGAGACTTATGTTGGAAAAATGCAGACACCACCAAATCTCCTTGAACTTAAAAAAGTGCATTTTTTGTGCACCCTTTATCATTCTACTTGGTCATGTGGTATGTAAGCAGGGATTGATGATGGACCCTATGAAGATCGCTATTATTGCGAACCTGCCACCTCCGAAGTCTGTCAAACAAATTCGCACAACGCTTGGTCACTCCGGTTACTACAGGAAATTTATCCAAGGATATGCCAATATTACCGCCCCAATGGAAAGGCAGCTAAAGAAATATATTAAGTTCGAATGGACACCAGAATGCCAAGCAAGCTTCGACATTCTGAAAGAAAAAATGGTCACTGCCCCTATCCTAGTATTCCCTGACTGGAACAGGGAGTTTCATGTGCATGTTGATGCATCCTCTATTGCTTTAGGTACTGTGCTTGCTCAACCAGGCGCAGGTAATATCGATCACCCTATCTCTTTTTCCAGCAGAAAGTTGTCTACAGCAGAGAAAAATTATACTACGACAGAACTGTCGAGCACCCTAAATGCAGATAAGTTATTATCAACACACAGAGCTTACGATATTCATTGTCAACCCGAGGAAGTCTTTTGTTTCAAAGGGTAAGTGCACAATATATGCTAAACACCAAATCATTGTAGTGAATACTGTTCTTGAACAACTATGTTCATCCCCTAAACTATGTGTGATCCCACAAATCTTTTAACTCTACGAATTCAACCTTTCCTTCAATGCATCAACCAGAAATGAAATCAACAATTACTCACAGAAAGGAAATTCTACTCACTGCTCAATTCAATGGAATTGCCTATTGATCTAATCACACTCAGAATCTATAATCATAAATTAACTATAATCTAGAAATTCAATTGCGACAGATCACACTCAGCTGTTCTAAGAATTGAATTGCAGAAATAAGAATCAACAATTATAAAAATCAAAGAATTACATAGGATTCGTGGGATGTCATTCTGAACTATGAGATGAACAGAGTTGCGCACAGCTAATAAATAAATTGCATAAAGATTACTACTAAGTCGACTGTCATGCTGTTACAGTTATCAATCTTGAGAAATGCAATCCTGTAAATCACACACACTACTGCTGCGCACACAGAAAAGGTAATTAATGAAACTTCACACAACCATAAATTGAAAGATCCTACCTTAACTCAGCAATCTCTGCGGAAGGCGGGCCCAACATTCACACAGAGACGCTGGATGAACAATGTACAGCTCCCTTAAACCAGCAGTACTCTTTGTATTAAAAAGAAAGGATTATTACAGATTGCTCCCGCTATTAATACGTAAATGAATTAATTATTTTCCAACCCCCTGGGCCGAGACATCTTTCTGCATTTATACCCTCAAGTGATAACATCCCATCCTATTACAAAGGGCAGCCATGAAGATCTCTGATCTGCAGGCGCCCTGAATAACATTGTTTGTTACAAGACATGGCATGATACAATTATAGAAAATACAAGAAGGTTGTTGACTGGCCCAGAAGTAGCGATCTTCTCAGATCGCCATAATATTCGAGCTGCTATCCTGAAGACCCCTCGATCATAGCTCGTTCTGTTGCGGTTGCTCTGACCGGCCCTTGACTGGAATGTCACATGCCTCCATAGATGAGGGGCAGATGAAGGATCCTTTTTGTGTCACGACCACCCCTCATCCCTAGACTTGTTCAGCTTCATCCCTTGCATTCTGCTCATCTCACATTATCTTCATAGATCACACATATTAGCACAATTTCAAGAGATAAATAGCCTTAATTGTCACAAGAATAAGCATTAACTAAGGTAAAATAATAATCAGTCTTACCTTGACAAATTAAGGAATAAAGTGAAGAAAGTCAGTCTGATTGGCATGCTAAGCAGTGTAAAACAAGGGAAGAAAGGTGATTGAAGGTGGTTAAAAAGGGACCAAATCTGGACTCAACATCTCCCCCCAACTACCCTGTTGCATGTCCTCATGCAACAACCTGCATCACTCAGAATCTGAATTCTGCATTGAGCTCTGTTCGTGGAGAGATGAGAAATTGTAGGGAAATTCAGGTTTCTTATCTGCCTCCGGAAAACCTCTGTGAATAACCCAGTAATGCCAGCATCTCCGCTCCTCTGCCCTAGTCATGGAAAAATCCATGTTGTATGGTTCGGCTGGCCACCAAATAAGAGGAAATTTGAACTTTAAACCCAGCCAGTTGACCCCACATTCCTCCATACACCCTAGATAACCTTTGACTCTTGAGAGTGAATGTTTAAAAATTTTAAAACAGTAGGGGTCCCTGTTTCTTAATGCAGAGGAGGCAGCCTGCCATCTGTGTTGGCTGCCATCTAATGCAACCTTCTGCTGCCTAGAAATAAACTTGGTACATGTGGAGATTACCTCCTACTGCAGTTTTATGATGTGTTGCTCCTGGGAAGGACTGGAAAGAACACTTTTATACCGAGCCAAGAGAATGCCAGGATTCTGAGGTTCACTACGAATCCACAAACTAGTATGAGCTTCATTGTGGGAAAAGGTCTGAAAAGACCTTTCCCACTGAACATGGTTGCTAACAAAAGAGGCAAAGGCTCTCAGCTGAACATCCCCTGCAAATGGTACAGGATTTGAGTGCCAATCCATAGGGCATGCCATCTCATGCAGGTACAGTTCACATAGCAAGTTCTGCTCTTCAAAGCTGCTCCCCAGGAATGTCTCCAAAATTTTTTCTGAGGTTGCAATCTCGAATAAACTCCC
>LPNX010294890.1:181832-265874 GCA_001517045.1 Pseudotsuga menziesii | reverse complement strand
TCGTGGGATGTCATTCTGAACTATGAGATGAACAGAGTTGCGCACAGCTAATAAATAAATTGCATAAAGATTACTACTCAGTCGACTGTCACGCTGTTACATTTATAAATCTTGAGAAATGCAATCCTGTAAATCACACACACTACTGCTGCGCACACAGAAAAGGTAATTAATGAAACTTCACACAACCATAAATTGAAATATCCTACCTTAACTCAGCAATCTCTGCGGAAGGCGGGCCCAGCCTTCACACAGAGACGCTGGATGAACAATGTACAGCTCCCTTAAACCAGCAGTACTCTTTGTATTAAAAAGAAAGGATTATTACAGATTGCTCCCACTGTTAATACGTAAATGAATTAATTATTTTCCAACCCCCTGGGCCGAGACATCTTTCTGCATTTATACCCTCAAGTGATAACATCCCATCCTATTACAAAGGGCAGCCATGAAGATCTCTGATCTTCAGGCGCCCTGAATAACATTGTTTGTTACAAGACGTGGCATGATACAATTATAGAAAATACAACAAGGTTGTTGACTGGCCCAGAAGTAGCGATCTTCTCAGATCGCCATAATATTCGAGCAGCTATCCTGAAGACCCCTCGATCATAGCTCGTTCTGTTGCGGTTGCTCTGATCGGCCCTTGACTGGAACGTCACGTGCCTCCATATATGAGGGGAAAATGAAGGATCCTTTTTGTGTCACGACCACCCCTCGTCCCTAGACTTGTTCAGCTTCATCCCCTGCATTCTGCTCATCTCACATTATCTTCATAGATCACACATATTAGCACAATTTCAAGAGATAAATAGCCTTAATTATCACAAGAATAAGCATTAACTAAGGTAAAATAATAATCAGTCTTACCTTGACAAATTAAGGAATAAAGTGAAGAAAGTCAGTCTGATTGGCATGCTAAGCAGTGTAAAACAAGGGAAGAAAGGTGATTGAAGGTGGTTAAAAAGGGACCAAATCTGGACTCAACAAGAACGCGAAGGTCTTGCTATGGTATATGCATTACAAAAATTTCGACATTATCTGCTAGGATCTCATTTTAAGATGTTTACTGACCACTCTGCTTTGAAGTACTTGGTTAACAAACCTGTGCTAGGTGGAAAAATATGCAGATGGTTAATTCTATTCCAAGAATATGATTTTGAGATCATTTTTAAGCCTGGAAGACTTAACCTAGGACCTGACCACTTGTCGAGGCTCGAGTCAGGCGAAGAACCTACCAATTTGGACGAAGGCCTCCCCGATGCACAATTATTTGCTATCCAGATAGTTGATGAATATTTCCAGGATATTGCTCAGTATTTGTCTACAGGTATCCCCCCTCCAGAGATGACCACACAGCAGAAGAAGCAGTTGGTGGTTCGAGCCGCGGACTTCACTTTAATAGCAGGACAGCTGTATAAAATGGGACCAGATGAGATACTGCGCAGATGTGTTTTGGAACACGAAAAACCTCTAATATTGGCTGAAGCACACTCTGGTGCAGCAGGAGGTCACTATGCAGGCAAAGCCACATCACAGAAGATTTTGACAGCCGGCTTATGGTGGCCCACACTTCATAAAGATGCAAGAGAATATTGCCACAGCTGCGACATCTGTCAGAGGACAGGTAAACCATCTAGGAGGGATGAAATGCCCCTAGCTCCGCAAGTAACATTACAGGCCTTTGAAAAATGGGACATTGAATTTGTTGGTCCTATCAACCCCCCTGCGAAAAAGTCAGGAGCCAGATACATCATTACAGCAACTGATTATCTTACCCGTTGGGCCGAAGCTCAACCAGTCAAGACTTGTAGCGCTGCTATTGCTGCGAAGTTCATCTTCGATAACATCTTATCCAGATTTGGGTGTCCCAAAGTTCTTATGAGTGATCAGGGGTCACATTTCTTGAACAAGACTATTGAAGTATTGACTGAAGAATTTCAGGTGTATCATCAAAAGAGTACCGCATATCACCCACAAGCAAATGGGACTGTCGAAGCTTTTAACAAAATCCTTGAGCATGCCTTGAAAAAGGTTTGTAACGCTAACAAGAATGATTGGGATCTTCGAATTCCAACAGTGCTATGGGATTACAGAACTACTTGCAAAAAGTTGACAGGCCATACACCCTTTCGACTAGTTTATGGGCAAGAAGCTGTCATGCCCATGGAATACATTGTTCCCAGCCTCCGGATATCTGCTTTCACCGAGATGGATGACCCAGCCATAATCACAGAGAGACTAAAATAGATTTTAGAACTTGAAGAGGATAGATTTGTCGCAGGCTTCCAACAACAGGTGCAGAAAGCTCGAGAAAAAGCATGGCATGACAGACACATCAAGAAGAAACATTTTCAGCAGGGTGATCTTGTGCTCCTTTATGACAGCAAATTCATGAAGTTCCCAGGAAAGTTTAAGACACATTGGAAAGGACCGTATGTCGTACAGAAAGTTACTGACGGGGGCGCAGTCCAGCTCGCTAAGTTAAATGGTGAGCTTTTTCCCTCTATGATAAATGGGAGCCGCTTAAAAAAGTACACGGACAGGCCAGGTACTCAGAATAGGAGGTAGCACCAAGCAAATAAGCGAAGATGCTCGTAGCATTATGGATTGTCGTAGTCTATTTTGTCTAAAGGATGCGAAGCTACAGGTTGGTCATAGGTCGTAGGGTCAGACTGTGTCGAAGTCGAAGGTTGTCAAGGTGTGTCGCAGCCCAAAATGTGACGGATGGGACACAATGCATTCGGCGGCACTGGCACGAGAGCTGCTCTCATTACTTGTCATAATGATATTTTGGAAAAATCCGGCGCTGTGTGGAGAAGATTTCTGGCACTTCATCAGATTTGGCGTCATTACTGCACCATGATGACAAATTCTGCCTTGGGATTCTATAAGAAGCCATCTCGACTTGTGTTTTCTGTCTTAAGAACATTTGTGAGATATTCATCCCGAACCATGTCAAACGACTGTAAAGTTCAGGAGCTAGTACAAGAAGTAAGGGACAGAGGTCTGCGGCACCTTCTGAGTACTCTGCCAGTACAGCCCTACTTGGATAAGTACATCGACAGGCAGGAGTTTGCTCTAAATTTGCAAAGACGGATAGGAGTTTGCTTTAACGTAGAGCAACAAAGGGCATGAGGCCTTGCATAAAGAATCTGGGGAATCCCGCCATGCAATCTTTCGGCGTAGCAGAACCATGGCAGCTATATTCCTTCTGCAGTGTGACACGCAATCCCAGGGGACCCCAAATTGTGGATGGTCATGCATCGGCAATTGGAGTGAAGGATGGTGTTGCAGGTGGATCGCGATGGCTTTCATCAGCAAAAATTCTGCAAAGGATATAAGTAGGCAGCCGACAGCAGCATGGAGAGCTTCAGCAAGCAATACACTATGCTTCGTCAGTGGAATTCTGCCACCAGAGAAACTGAAGAGTGTCCCGGGATGGGCCACTGGTGAGTCTTAGGGGCCTGTTGGGACACGCACCCTAACGATCCTTAAGATGGATAACTCCACGAGTGTGGACTCAAAATAGTCTTAGGGGTGTCGGGGTTGAGTCAAAGTCTTCTGTAATAAACCCATGGTTTAAGTCCAGGGTTTAGGGTTTGGGGTGCCCATGGTTTTGTAAAAATGCGCAAGATAAATAAGCACTTGTGTAAAGAAGAAAGGTTAGGTTTTATGATGTAAGAAAGATTAAGGCGAAGCTAAGGTTGATTCTGTAAGGAAAGGATAAGTCCCAGCTGTGTGCGTGGATGACCTCTGTAGCTATGTGCGCAAAGGGTTTTTGTAAGGAAGATTGAGGAAAGACCTGTAGCTGTGTGCGCAGGGGCCTGCTGCTATGTGTGCGGCTTTTAAGGATTGAAGGGATCTGCAACTGAGTGTGCAGATCAAACTGTGGTTTTGTAGCAAGTTGAATAAAACACAGTTTGTGGACGTAGCCCCTACACTGGGGGTGAACCACGTTATATCTGGTGTTGTGGTTTCTTGTGTTGTTTCTGTTTCTGTTGTCGTTTATGCATTAATAACTATATACATCTGATAAGTTAGATCGTTGCTAATAGTAAGTTTCGCTGTGAATTCCCTGTAGTGGGTTGAGCAAGTCACGACTGTCTATCTATCTACGAAGTTATATGTGAATGAATGGTAAAGCTTCATAGTTGTTGATTAATAAGGTTATTAAAGGCTAAGGTACAGTAATCTCCCTCTCTGCTTGCAGAAACCTGATTCTGCGGCACCCCCATAGCTGTTTCAGGTGAGACTACAACCTGCACGCGGGTTGTTGCCGAAAGGGCCAACACTGTGGGTCTTTTGTTGGTGCGACACAAAAGGATTAAACCCGGGTCTGCCCTATTTCCCAACATCTTGGTGTGAAGGTTTGATTCAATTTTGTTCCTAATTCACTATTCATTTTGAGAGCGGTTGGGGGGGGGGGGGTTCCCATGATATTTTCCCCATTTCGTCAGTTTATTGAGAAATTAAGTTTTTCCATTAGATTGTATGGGTGACCTTTAGTATTAGTTTCCAAGGCCCAAGTTGTCCAAGTGTTATAGCTGATTTCACCACTCCAGGTGAATCACACTTTGTATGGCCTTCCCCTGTCCTGCTGCAGACTCCTTAGACCCCATGGACCATTTTTTTCCGTTTGATGTTTCCTTGATCATCCCTAAAAACATGTGAAAAATGATACACGTGACTTTTAAACCTATAAGCGCGTATATACCCAGGTTTGACCACTAAAACCGCGTACATCGGGATGTGTGCATAATCCAAATCCTTTTGGAGTTTTCCTTGACATGGATCCGACTCATTTGACTCCTGGCCTTCCCTATGCCTTGAGATCGCTTGGATTCGACCTTTCATTATCCCTTTGAAAGCTATATAAGGAACCCCTTGGTACATTGAAGGCAAGAAGAGAGAATTGAGAGCAAAGAAACTATAGTCCATTGTTGCCGGAACTTATGCTTGAGTCTGCATCCCTTTGTCCCTTGGAGCACTAGTGTGTTATTCCCAAGCTTTCCTTTTGCTTGTGAGCTTGCTATTGAGAGATGGAGGATTGAGGTGGTGGAGGCCCAAGTGGGGGATTCAGTTTCTCCGGTTCGCAGACGTGCCGTCAGAGGTGTACCTTGTAATCTCTGATTTATATTAATAGAAATATCTTTTCCTGTCCAATACTATGTGTTTGAATGAATATTTTATCCATTGGATTATGTCAAATGCTTTTACATTATTGATTATATATGCTAGAATAGATCTAAAACCATTATATATAGAATGCTTGTATTGTTTACTTGTTGTTGAGGAAGTAATATATCAATTCAAGCTGAAGATTGGAAAGCTCAACGGGGATCTACTTCAACCGTCCGGAATAAGGTACGAGGTGTGATCCTTTAGTGTTAGACATTTAATTTCTATTGCATATTGGAAAGGATTGATTTCTGGAGTCAAGATGTCTGTTGTGGTACCCCAAGCCATAGGATTTTCTCTCCGTAACAGAATTGGTGACTTCGCTGGGGATGTTTCTTGTTTTTATTTGGGGGTTTGCGGGCACAATGGGCTTGATATTATTGACTTGCTCTTTGTTTCTCCTTGTTTCTGTGTTTCATTTTATAGTATGTTCATCCATTGACAGTCCCCTTTATTGGTTTAACCCTTGTCCTGCTTTTACCACTGCCTTCTCTGTATACGTGGGTTTTTGGCTAAAAGTCGTGTACATACGCGGATTTTTGGCCAAAAGTCGCGTACATACACAGCTGTTCTTTAAACAGTCACATACATCCTCCCTTTTGGTGAGTTTGATGTTGTGGGAAGTTGCTGGGTGGGTTGTGAGTGTGGTTGGGTCTTCCTTGGGTCTGATGTTGTCTATTGGATGCTTCTTTTGTGACCAAAGACCGCTTTTTCATTGATTTTTCTTTGAAAGTAGTTTTAGTCATTTATCCTTTTTGTTTTGCCATTAGTGCATTACTCTTTTTTGTCTCGGTGTCTTGCTGGGCTTGTCTTTTATACTTGCTGCAGACACTGAGAGTTTTAGATGACTTTTATTGAATTTTTCATTCTTTTATATTGAAAAGTACAAAGTAGTTGCACTCTTAGTTGCATCTTAGATATGGATTTGAGGAGGTACTTGCATTGGATTGACCCATTCGTGCCGATCTCAGGTATCATGTCTTAACTGGCATATAGGTTAGGTTTCATCATTGTTTGCATTTTGCATAACCTTATGACCATCTCATCATGACCTTAAGTACGAACCCACTCTATTATGTCATGGAACCTTCTTGCTGCTTTAGAAGTGGTATGATATGAGTGGTAGAGCTTTACCTTACATGGGTACCCTAGTTAGCGCCCTATTTGCATTTGGTGCCCATGTTGACATTTTCTCCTTTAGGGTGTGGGATTCCATTGTATAGTACTACCATGACATTTCGCAAGAGCCTCATACTCCTCTTGATATTTTGCTGGCCTATTTCCCTCAGGACTCCCTCATGTCAAGTTGTGAATGCATTATCATGAGCTTTTCCTGCCTTATTGAGCTTTATGCCGGCTCCACTAGCATTGCGTTTTAGCCATATAGCCCAAGCTTGTCTCATGTCTAGCCATGCAAAGCCATTTCTTATATCCTTCGCATCTTGATTTCCTTTTTACCGGGAGGGGATTTTCCCCCGAGTGTCGATATCCTACACATGTATCCTTGCATTTAGCATAGGTATGTTCCACTGCTTGGAACTAGTTTGTTTTCCCTTATGACACTCGTCTCCTCCTAGTTTGTAACTATAAATCTATTTTATTCCTTTTTCAAGATTTTCAAATAACTGAAAAAGTCCAAAAAAAATAAAAAAACCAAAAAGCTGGACAAGGAAAGATGTTATCTGTGGCAGCTGTCGAGTCGTGTCGCCTTTGAACATAGCACTGTATATCACATCCATTGGTTGGGTTATAGTTTGACTTTAGGAGCTATACTCGTTTATTTGAGTTTATATCCACCGACTGGTTAAACTTCCAGTCCCTATGGAGCCTATGTTGATGCCTCCTGTGTCACAAAGATGTCCCAGTTTGTATATCGAGTCTATGCTGTCTTCATTCAGTCACCATACGCTGTTATGCTCTTGTTCGAAGGAAGTTGAATCCTGAGTCGGCCATTCCTCATTTGTCTTGACTTTGCATGCCAGCCATTCCCGGTACAGTTACTATTTCATGCACCTATGATCGAGTCCTCCCACATTATACAACTTTGTTGAGTACCTCGTGTTAGATGATGGGGGATGAATTAATTCCCTCCTTCCAGCAGATTTCATCCCATCGACTTCATATCATTTATTCTATGATTGGAATCTAAATTCCTTTTGAGTGCCTTGAAACTTGCAGTCATCAGTGGCAGGTTCTCTCGCCATCGACAGTTCTTGGGAATACATCAATGTCCCCTGATCGATGGATCCTCTCAAGTGTTCAACCTCAACACATTTATTCACACTCGTTAGTTTGCACTCTAGTACCTTGATTCCCCTTTTCATTATTGGTGGGTGATCTCGCGTCTGTTAAAGGTATACATTAATGACCGGTAATCAGATGATGGACTACTATGTTCGACCTCGACACCTCTATTCGCATAGTAGGAAATGTACTCGTAGCAGTTTATGTAGAAGACTTTCCAGATTGGTGGCATCCCTTATATGCTACCTCCTTGATCGTGCCAGTGTTCATAAGATTTCAGCTCTTGTGACTTGATTCCAGTATATGTCAGATATTTCCAGCCACTATGGAGATCTTGATCTATTATATCTTCAGCCATTATGGAGATCATGGTCCTTTGTATATCTTCATCATGGAGATTCTGATTTATGTATATTGTACGTGGCTATGACCACATATGTGACATCATGTATCATGCCTGTTCATGGCCATTGTACTCTTAGGTATCGGGGACTGCTATATGTATTCGCAGTTATATGCAGAGTTGTATTATTGTACTATGCTGATTGGGTGGCTGGTCTTCCATTTGGGATCCTTCATCACTCCACTTCTGGGATGGACTTATAATGTATTTCAGCCATTGTATGACCCCTCTGACCTCACACATTAGGGGGAATCTGTTATCGCTGATTTCACCACTCCAGGTGAATCACACTTTGTATGGCCTTCCCCTGTCCTGCTGCAGACTCCTTAGACCCCATGGACCATTTTTTTCCCTTTGATGTTTCCTTGATCATCCCTAAAAACATGTGAAAAATGATACACGTGACTTTTAAACCTATAAGCATGTATATACACAGGTTTGACCACTAAAACCGTGTACATCGGGATGTGTGTATAATCCAAATCCTTTTGGAGTTTTCCTTGACATGGATCCGACTCATTTGACTCCTGGCCTTCCCTATGCCTTGAGATCGCTCGGATTCAACCTTTCATTATCCATTTGAAATCTATATAAGGAACCCCTTGGTACATTGAAGGCAAGAAGAGAGAATTGAGAGCAAAGAAACTATAGTCCATTGTTGCTGGAACTTATGCTTGAGTCTGCATCCCTTTGTCCCTTGGAGCACTAGTGTGTTCTTCCCAAGCTTTCCTTTTGCTTGTGAGCTTGCTATCGAGAGATGGAGGATTGAGGTGGTGGAGGCCCAAGTGGGGGATTCAGTTTCTCCAGTTCGCAGACGTGCCGTTAGAGGTTGTACCTTGTAATATCTGATTTATATTAATAGAAATATCTTTTCCTGTCCAATAATATGTGTTTGAATGAATATTTTATCCATTGGATTATGTCAAATGCTTTTACATTATTGATTATATATGCTAGAATAGATCTAACACCATGATATATAGAATGCTTGTATTGTTTACTTGTTGTTGAGGAAGTAATATATCAATTCAAGCTGAAGATTGGAAAGCTCAACGGGGATCTACTTCAACCGTCCGGAATAAGGTATGAGGTCTGATCCTTTAGTGTTAGACATTTAATTTCTATTGCATATTGGAAAGGATTGATTTATGGAGTCAAGCTGTCTGTTGTGGTACCCCAAGACATAGTAATTTCTCTCCGTAACACCAAGTTTTTATTAAGGGGGGGCGGGTTAGGATTATTGTAATCCTCCCTTTACCACCATAGTTTAAATGGAGTTTCCCAGCTTAGGAATATGTTGCCACTTCATTAGTGCCATGAATAAGTTATCTAGGGTCCACTTACCACTTGATGTTCCCTCATGAATGAGTTTAGGAGCTACAGATACTAATCCCTAGATTTTAGTAGCCCACACTAAGTCATGGGAGTCCCACCATTAGTTCACCCTAGTTTGTGTTGAGTTATGCTCCGATGGGTGACATTCAGTTCACCTTCAGTTAGAATAGCGCCGATTTTTCATGATTTAAGGAGTTAGGTGCCTTTTCTCACCTACCTTGGTCACTTAATTGATTGTGAGATGCTTTAGTTATCCAGAGTTACACTAGTGAGCCTCCAGTGGTGATTTTTCCATAGTTAGTGATGTCTAGAGTTAGTCCAATTCATGGGATTCGAATCACTCCTAGAGGATTTTAATTCTCTCTATTGTATCATGGATGTATTTCATATAGTTTAATGATTATTGAGTTATGGTTATCCTGTCAAATTCTTTCCTCTTATCAGAATAATTTCACCATGATTATTTGTAAATTCTTTTATTGAAATTCTTCCTCATTCATTCTTCTTTCATTGTGAGGTTCAATCCAGCCTGATGATCTTGTGGTCTTGGTAATTTTACATACACGGCTCACTAAATCGACTACTTTCCACCCCCATATCAATAGATAAACATAGGTATACAACCAAATTATTGTGCATATTCTAAGAATGTACAATTGTAAACATCCCCACACATGGGATGAGATTATTATATATGTTCAAGATAGCTATAATATATTCCTTCATAGTTGATCTACTGACTACAAACCTTTCTAGGTGTGTCTCGGGTTCCAACCACTGCCCCCGATTGATATAACTCTTCCCATTGCATCCACACACGAGGAATATTCCCATTCTTAGAGAAAGGATAATAAGGCCACCAAATTTGTTGAATGAATCCAACACATCCACCAAAAGGTCCATGAAATTTTTGAAAAATCCAATACCAAGTATAAGCAATGACATTTCCAGCATTGGGTTCCACAAAAGTTTCAGGTGGGTCATAAGGTTTGGTTTCATTTGCAGAAAGAGAGGATCATAGAACCCCAATTGCAATATTTTTCCACTTCGATATGGTTCACATGCAATCACTAAGGAAGTTGGTGAGAATTAATTTGAATTAAGCATACCTCCATTTCTTGTCCTGCACCTAGTTTTTAATGTAGAGCTCCTTCGTCGATATTTTCCAACATTGTTGGAAACATTGGATGTGGATAAGTGATTGACACCTACATAGATTAACCGTGACTACATAGAACATGAAACAATGATCAGATCATGGACACGGTTTAAGGGTACCCACCAGTAGAAGATCCAACTATATCAGCTTGTCAAAGTAGGGTTGCTACTCCACCAAGGCAAGTGGCTCACCAGGTGTTAAGTTTAGCAGACGTTTCACCATTTGATGGGGGAACTAAAAAAAATGGATACCATTAATTCCTAAAGGGGGAAGTCTGATCCATATTGATATTGTTAGCCACCCACCTATTCCAATGGCTCAAAATAGTTTTTCTTTTTGGCAATTTTCTAGTAGTTTTCTATGTTTTTTTCAGGTCCTAAACTTCTAAGGCTACTTTGAGGCCCTAAAAAATATTTTTTCAATCCCTTAGTGTCCCCAAAGAAAATTATGGTCTCTCATTTGGGGATAATATAATATTTTACTCCTCGGATGATATTTCTAATGGTCTTCCGAACACCCCAAACAAAGATCACATGCAACAATTATGACCTCGAGAAGTTGGCTTCTCCACAAACTACCTTGGGGCCGTAAAATTTATGATTGTTCATATTTTAGGGTTGGGTTTTTATATGTTTAGGGTTCTTTCCACCATGCTTATGATAAATAGGAACTTTTGGACTCATTTTTTGTTCATCTTATGATAGAGCATATCCACCACATCTCTTCTTAGAGATACAACTACCACCATTCTAGCTGCTTTTATTTTACAGTGTGTTATGTTTCGTTCATTTTAATAGAATATAAGTTTACTATAACATTGTGTCTCTTGCAATATATCTATGTATGTGAATAGATATACATTCTTTCATTTCATTCTCACATATATTTGGATCAATGGTATCAAAGCAATCTTCTCTTTTGGTTTCTCAATGCATGTCCCCAATGAGATTTGAATATTGAATTTGGGTCTCTAACTAGTTGATCTTGGAGAAAACCACTTTCATCGAACCAAGCAGCCTTACATGGTGGGAGAAGAAAAGAGAGATGCTGAAGTAGGAGATCCTATTAAATTATTGTTCAAGGAATCCCTTACACGACAGAAGAATGAAATAATGGATAATTTCTCCCAGATCCTTCGACAAATGTAGGCAGCAATGGATGCACCTTCAATGAGAAACCTTTTTGGAGGTGTAACTCCATTCAGGATATAAGATAAATTTAAAATTTCTTTATTTGAAGGAAATATAGATGCATATTCTTTGGAGAAATGGTTAAATATATTACAGGATTACTTCTCTATTCAAAAGTTTTCCAACGAGAAAAAGATAATCTTCATGATTCTTAAGTCGCTCCCCCATATCAAAGACTGGTGGGATGGGTATTGCGAGAGATGAGTCTGAAATATACATGACATAACCCAATTTTACGCCTTTTTTCGATGTTGTGAAGGAGTAATTCTACCCTTTCGGAAACTATGATGACCAACACACATGGTGTACAACTTTGTGCCAAGAGAGAGAATAGATAGTGCTAGAGTTTATCAACATATTCCATACACTACGCTAAAATTTGGGTATTAAAGACTCTAAACAGCACTTGTTTCTAAAGTACCACAATGGATTGCATAGGTACATTCATACATATATGGATTTCCTATAAATATCCTCATTGGGAGTTGGATATCGGTACCCTATCAAGATTGAGCAAAATTTGAAGCAAAAGAATAAGTGACAACTTGGGTTTGGAAATCAAGAGCAACATAAGCTTGGAAAAGGTGTCCCTAACTCACAAAGAAAAGGATAAAGCAAGGACAACCAAAATCATGAAAACCAGCCCAAGCCATAGCCAAAGAAGGGTAGTGGTAAATATAAGAAGGACACTGGCAAGTGGTGTGAGTTCCACAAAATCCCTTGGCACAACATTGATGAATGCCGCTCAAAACGATCATTGTTGGCTGAGACAAAATCCCAAGAGACAAAATTTGGCTCAAAATATAATTTAGATCAAGAAAAGGGAAAGTGGATCATGAATGTGGAACCAAGTGCCACCATAGCAATCACAAATATCCAACCAAAAGAGTCGGAGGAGCGAAAGGAAGGGGAGTTCCTCTTCGATTCATAACTATGGGTGCAGGGAAATATGCTACATTTACTCTTTGACAATGGTATCCAAAATAACCTCATATCAGTCAAGGTCATCAAAATATTTAAGTTACCGATGATGCCACACCCCCAACCATACACCATTGGTTGGATGAGCTAGGGACAAGACATATTTGTCAGTCAATAGTGTCTCCTATCCCACACAATCAAGCCCTTCAAAGATGAGGTAGTGTGTGATGTCTCCTCGCTTGAAGTTTGTGATGTTTTTTTAGGACAACCATATATGTGGAAAATTTCATGCTATGTATGAGTATAGACCTTTTTGTGTCATTATTACTTTGGGAAAAAAACTATGGATTTTAGTGAGAATTCCCACTACTACAATGTCCCTCATCCCTTATCACAACTAACTAATACATAAAGGTAATTTACTAAACATGGAAATTTGCGAAGCTTAAGAAAAGATCACATAAACATCCACCACATCTACATAGTATCCTTTAACACGACAAAAATTTTTGGACAATATCATGGAAGAATACAAATACATCTTCACCACACCTGTAGGGGTGCCAGTTTTTTTCCAAGTCAAGCATTCCATTAATTTGATACTCAAGGTGGATTCACCTAACATGGTAGTATACATGTTTTCCCTCATGGAAGAGGAAGGAATTAAATGTTAGATTCAAGAATTAATCTAGAAAGGGAATATTCGACAGTGACTCCTCATGTTGTGGGAGTTCAATTGTGTTTATGTAGAACGAAGATGGAACATGGTGAATTTATATTCATTATAGAGATCTAAACAAAGTCACGATACATAATTGGTATCCCATTCGTCGCCATAGATGACCTTCTGGACCAACTAAAGGGTGTCAAATATTTCAGTAAGATTGATCTTAAGTATGGCTATCATTAGGTGACAATTGAGTAGGCTGATGTCTAAAAGACTACCTTTAGATCTTGGGGAGGCATTTTTGAGTGGTTAGTCATGTTGGAGTAGGGTCCCGTAGCTACAGGAGAAGCTGCCATTTCGGTGGATAGACAGTTTTGGTGAAGATATAAGAGATAAGGTAAAGCTACGACGCTGTAGCATGTTTCTAGCTGCATATCAGAGCCGAAAACTGTGACTATCGGGACAGAGAAGTCAAAGAAGACGACAGTACCTGAGCGGCCGAGAGGAGAGAGCTCACCCACTGCACTAAAGGCAGCGGCCGAGAAGAGAGATTTCACCCACTACATTCAAGGCAGCGACGGAAGGCAGGAGGGCTCAACTACCCTCATAAAGGAAAAAAGGGCAACAAGGCCAAGGTATTGAAGACAAAGGACAGAGAAGGGAAGCGGCGCCCAGTACCCATGATCAGTGCCGGGAAGCGTGGAAGACTGCAGATAGCTGTGGTGTGATGGAAAGCGGTAGTTCAAGTACAGATAGACCGACTGTCACAATTAGGGTTTTGGGTTACTGTTGGGACAGGCCCATAGTGTTGTAATGGTGAGACCTTCGGGCCGCCTATAAAGGGATGTATTTTGTATTGTAAAAGGTTAGCCAGTTATTCATTGGGTCTTTTAGCTAGTCAGACAATTAGAGAGTCAGTTGATCTGTTAGCTCATAGACACTCGTGCTCTGGTTCTGTATTCAATCTTTAGTATCTTACTGTAACCAACAGCTGGCTCATAGAAGAATGTATGTAACAATCCGCAGGGCGGGATAGAGAGAGAGAGAGAGAGAGAGAGAGAGAGAATATTGTAAGAAGGCAATATAGAGAAAGAGAAGAGATCTAGGAGAGAAGGGCTCCCGACAGTGAGTGTGGAGTTACCCAAAAGATCTCTAGTTGCACAACAGGTTGCAGCAGAACTATGTACTCTCTCAATATATAATAAACACAGTTATGTGGATGTAGCTTCTACCCTAGAAGTGAACCACGTAAAACCAGTGTGTTATGTGATTATTTCATGTGATTGTGCTTTACTTAGTTGATATCTATTATCTGTTACATGAATGTTGTATATCAGTTAGTAAATGTCTGTATGTCCTCATTCAATTAAAGCATTATTGAAGGTTAAAGGTGGATTTACATGTATCAGGCATCTGCATATGAGTTTATCCGTGCTTGTTTAACACAGTAATAAGTCGTTCTGTTAAAGTGTTTCCAGTATACTTATTCGAACAGTAAGTATAGTTGAGGTAGAGTGTGTTGAACTGTGGAAGTTCACGTCAGAGTGTTTAATATCTTGTTGAAAGTTAGCCAAGTCATTCCACCCAGTGCGATAGCCTTTGGACAATGAGGGTCGCAGTGGGCCGTACTATAGAAGATATCGCGTTGACAGTAGGCTATATCGCACTGTCAAAGGAGCTGCGGTGTGAGATAGTGCAGATCGTGGGTTAAGCGAAAGAGAGAGTTGCACATCACCAGAGTCGTTGCGATGCGATAGGAGTCCTTCCCCTGTCAGAACCCATGAGGAAGAGAGATTGCACGTCACGGAGAGAGACCTCGCTGGCTAAGAAAAGCTGCGAGACCCCAGGATACTACAGAACCTGGTTGAAGACACTTGAGTCTTTGGCCAACCCATTAGAATCAATTTGGGTGAGACTTCAGGCCGCTTCGGGGTCTGTCGCCGTAAGGGAAAGTGAGCTAGGGGTGTTTTTGGTACATTACAGTAAACCCGGGTCTGCCCATATAACCAACAAATGGTTCCGTTGCCGGTTTTGAACAAACTGAGCACTGATGTTCTGTTGGCATCCTAATAAAGACGAACTCAACCAGTGGGTTGGGTCTAAGGAGAAAGAATTTTCCGAACAAGAGAACAAGATTCCTAGACTGAGTACAGAGGACTGGTTACAAAAACATATCTTTACAGACCTGCATACGATATTTTTTGCGACCTATGGAAATGAGCTATACGATTGGTTATCAAAGTTGATTGATTAGAGCATATTCAGAAAGAAAAGAAACATTGTTTGGACACTGGAGCTGATTCAGACCGTGAAGAGCCTTGATAATCCCATTACGAGGACAGTAGAATTCTGGCTTGCAAGTGTGCTAGAAGGCTTCGTCACAGAGTTTGCAGTTGAACAGAGAAAAAGCTTCAGCGAGGTTGAGCGGTACTTCTTCAAAGGATATAGCGGTAAGTACCTAAACTCTTTAAACTTGTCCATTAAGATGTTATTACATGAAAAAGGAGTAATGGATATAGTTTCAGACCAATAAGTTAAGAAAGTGTGATGTCACAAGAGTTTGAGAGTGATTTTGATGACATTGGACGTACATGTAGTGGAAAGAAATATAAAGTAGATTTCAGATCTCCTATATTTGAAGACAGTTCAGATAATACTAGACAACAGAGTCATAGTAACATAGACAGAACAGAAGGGGGTATCCCTTACCACCCTTATACCCCACAGAAACAGACCGGGACTCAGAACAATCCCGTAGAAACTCCATCTAGTAGCTTGCAGACAGTACATACTACTGCTACATCACCTCCACCTACACCGCCGAGTGGTAGTAACACAGCAAACCAATATCCACCACGCAGAAATAGAATGGGGGATGATATGAAGTTACCTAACTTTAATGGTACAGGGGCAGAAGACCTAGAGCAACACTGGTTTCTATGTGATGCCATGTGGACCATTAAAGGAATCCAAGATGATAATATTAAACTTGTACAGTTGGTCACCACACTTAGGGAATGAGCCTTAACATGGTATATGAAGTATACCTCAGTGATACCCAGAACACTTATACAGGTCAAGACCGCCATGATCAAAGAGTTTAAGAAACCTAAGTTTGAGTCACAGTGTATCACAGAGCTCAAAGACATTAAACAGTTACCTACAGAGTCAGTATGGGACTTCGATCAGAAATTCAAAGCCCTCATAGACCAAGTCAGCTTTGAGTTTGGGTTGGAGCAGCATAAGGAATGGTTTATTGCAGCGCTGCTCCCTCACATCAGACTGCCATTAATGCAGTAGAAACTCCAGACGCAGGATGACGCATTGGAGATGGCGATGAAACTAGAGGCTTCACCTCTAGTTGAAACCAGCACATGTATGACAAACCTGCAAAACCAGTTAGCAAATCTCATGTTACAGATGCATGAGATTAGAAAAGGAAAAGAGATTGCATAAGAAATATGGTGTATCAAGTGTAAAGCACAAGGCCATACTAAAGATAACTGTCCAGTATTTGTTGAATACTTAGCAAGTGGGGCTCCTAACCCCCTAGCACAGACTCAAGGGCCATGGTGTGAACTATGCAGAACAAGAGGACATCTACCTCAGCAATGCCCTTTACTTCAGAAGTATATATAGACACCTAAGAACTTATACTGTACCTTCTGTAAGTCAGTAGGACACGATGACCATACCTGTAGAGCCTATGATCTCATGTTATACAGAAAACACGACTTGTACAGAGTCCAATCGGAGACATAGGGTCCAGCAGCAGGACCACATCACGATCCAGCTCATGTTGGCCGTGGAGGAGGATTCAGGGGACAAGGTTGTGGAGGAGGATTTGGCTGTGGTGAAGGATTTGGCCGTGGTCATGGAACAGTCACTTGTTACAACTGTGGCGTTATAGGACATTATGCTAGGGACTGTCAGAGCCCCACTATGACATGTAATTATTGCAAATATTATGATCACGCTATAGAAGAATGTCCTACCTTGATAGCTAAAATTAGAGAACCTAAGTCAGCAGTACATCAGAACATCCAGCTTATTGCTACTGAGCAGAAAGAGCCAGAACCAAGATTCAACATTGTGACTCGCAGCGGTGCTTCCACTAGTGGCACACCACAGGATAGTGAAAAGAACACAGGACCGGAGTGGGTGCGCAAAGCTACTAATAAATAAACACCACTCGACCTACAGAAGAATAAAGAAACATTTCAGGAAGCTAAGAATTTCTTTAATGAACCTATACAATTAGGACCCCAGGTACTGCCATATAGGGTCATACCGCAGCACACACCTTGTGGCCTTAGTCCTGTGGAGACATTGCAGGCTACCACATCAGGAAGATGCGATGAGGATGAGTCGACAGGAAGCGTACAATCCTTCCTGTGGAGTTGTCTAAAACTCGTGAGAAATGAGAAAGCTATCAGAGAGCTTCAGCACATCATAGATCAGTGCCCGCCATCTTCTTCCATGAGTAGTGCACATCGTGCTGCTCATAGTATTATGGGCCATACAAGAATAGGAAGAGAGATGCGACTCACAACACAAGTTGGAGAATTTGAAATGGATAAGGTGATCCTAGATCTAGGATCAGAGGTAAATGTTCTGACTAAGCAGACATGGGAATAGATGGGTAGCCCTAAGTTAGTCAGATCGCCTATCCATTTGAGATTAGCTAATCAACAGAGGGTATCGCCACTGGGTCGACTACCGCAGGTTCCAGTTGACATTGACGGATTTCGCAGCTTTGCAGAATTTGAAGTTATAGAAATCATTGGCGATAGTAGACCATATCTAGCATTACTAGGCATTGATTGGGCGATTGGTAACATGGCCATTATCGACCTAAAGAGAAGGCAAATGACCTTTGAGGATGTGCAGATCCGGGTCATCGCACCGTTGGATCCTCTTCAGGGTCCTAGATACATTGAACCTATCCGAGTAGAGGAAGAGGCACATAACATGGAGAGTCTCTATCAGATGACTACGAACCAGAGTGACTACATCAATCCAACCACATAAGGGAACATTAGTTGGCAATGCGACAACTCATGCGCATCGGATTTGGATGTTGGTCTAGAAAACTGGCAGAACAGACTTTACGAAGTCTCAGCGCATAGATGTGCGTTTATGACTAAGTCACTGTGATGGATTGGCACAGAGACTAACGAGACCCCCTCATTTCATGGTCTAACAGATATCCAGGAATTTCTCCCGTAGTTTGAACAACAAGTTCCTCACGAGCAGAGGATCGTAGCTATGGACCTTGCAGTACGAGCCACATCTGCAAGATGGTGGTATGCACATAAAGAGAATATCGCATCATGGGATGATCTTAAGAGATTGTTGGCGATCAGATTCTCTACTGACAGTGAGTATGTCTAGCAGAAATACACAGGACAAAGTGACCCTAGGTCACATTTTCAGACTTGTGAACAAAATTGGTCGAACATTCCCGAGGATGAATGGGTTCACCGATTCATTCACACTTTGGACACAGTTCCAAGGAACTGGTACACAGAGACTGAATTGCGCAAGGGAACGAACACATGGCCACTTATGATAGACAACTTTCTACTCATGTTCACTTTTGAATCTAAGTATCCAAGTGTTGATCAGGCCCTAGATGCAATAAAGATTACGATATTTGAGGACTGCATGCTATCAGTACATACTCAACCTGAGTGGGCCATCCAGTTAGAAGATGAGCTCGAGTGCTATAATTTCGCAGCAGAACCAGAGGATGAGGATGAGGACCCTCACAACATAAACATTCCAGAGTCAGAAGGGACTCACGATGTTGATGGACCGAAGCTAGAGACTCCAGTTATCATGGAGCCTATCAAGATTAAGAATATCAACATTGGCACAGACATAGAACCAAAGTTTGCATCCATTGGAGACTATTGGGACGATGAAACAGTAGGATAGATTGCAGACTTGCTACATGACTATCAGGACCCATTCCCCACCAAGTTCACAGAGATGAAGGGAATAGTTGGAGACTTGGGAGTAATGAGGATACCATTGAAAGAGGATGCTAGGCCAGTCAAGCAGTGCCCATACAGATTAAATCCGCGGTATAAAGAAAAAGTTAAGGATGAGATCGATAAGATGCTAGCAGCAAGAATCATTGAGCCCATAGAAGAGAGAGAATGGGTTAGTCCCATGGTCGTGCAAGAAAAGAAAACCAAAGGAGACATCAGGATCTGTGTCGACTTGCATAAACTCAACGATGCATCGCTTCATGATCCATTTTCGACACCTTTCACTAATGAAGTGTTAGACAATGTGGGAGGACAGGAGGTCTACTCCTTCACTGATGGCTTTTCAGGTTATCACCAGATCAGAATCCATCCAGAAGATTGATCTAAGACCACTTTTGTGACAGAATGGGGCTCATTCAAGTATACGGTAATGCCCTTTGGTCTTAAGAATGCACCAGCTATCTTTTCTAGAGTAGTAGTTACTGTATTTAAAGAATACATCCATAAATTCTTAGAGGTTTATTTTGATGATTAGACTGTATTTGGATTAATCGACAAGCACATAGAATACTTAAGACTGATGTTAGAGAAATGTAGGCAATACCAGATTTCTCTAAACTTGAAAAAATGTATATTCTGTGCGCCATTTGGTATTTTGTTGGGTCATATTGTCTGTAGACAAGGCTTGATGGTAGATCCCGCAAAGATTACCATCATTGTAAACCTTCCAACACCCAACTCAGTCAAGCAATTGAGGACAGTACTTGGTCATACCGGGTACTATAGAAAATTTATCAAAGGTTATGCAAAGATCACAGCACCTATGGAAAAGCTGTTAAAGAAAGATGTAAAATTCCTATGGAATGAGGAATGCCACAAAAGTCTAGACACACTTAAAGAGAAGATGGCTACAACACCCATATTAGTATTCCAAGATTGGACCAAGCCATTTCATGTACATGTGGATGCATCTGGCATCGCATTGGGGGTCGTCTTAACCCAGCTAGGAGAAGGAGGTATCGATCACCCTATCACATACTCAAGCAGAAAACTATCCACCGCAGAAAATAACTACACCACTATGGAAAGAGAAGGATTAGACATGGTGTATGCTCTACAGAAATTCAGGAACTACCTGCTAGGTGCCTCATTCAAGATGTTCACTGACCACTCCTCTTTGAAGTACTTGGTCAATAAGCCAGTGTTAGGGGGATGAATCTGCAGATTGTTACTCCTATTTCAGGAGTATGATTTTGAAATTATTGTCAAACCAGGGAAATTAAATGCCAGACCAGATCAATTGTCAAGGATAGACTCAGGAGAAGAGCCAAGTAACCTAGAGGACAACTTGCCCGATGCGCAGTTGTTTTCTATTCAGATCGCAGATGAGTACTATGCTGATATTATTCACTTTCTCACTACAGGATGGGAACCTGTTGAGTTTACTAAGCATCAAAAGAAGCATTTGGTTGTCAAAGCAGCAGACTTGACCTTGATCGCAGGACATCTATACAAGTCAGGTCTAGATGAAGTCCTGCGCAGATGAGTCATGCCGCACGAGAAAGAGGCCATTATCAGAGAAGCACATTCTGGTACCGCAGGAGGTCATTTCGCATGAAAGTCGACTGCGCAGAAAATCCTGACCACAGGATTATGGTGGCCTACTTTGCATAAGGATACTAAGGAATTTTGCAGATGCTGGGATATCTGCCAAAGGGTAGGAAAATCTTCACGAAGAGATGAAATGCCGCTGCGACCACAGATTACGCTGCGGGAATTTGACAAGTGGGCTATAGAATTTGTGGGTCCTATCAACCCACCAGGAAAATGAATTGGTGCGAGATACATCATCACAGGAATAAAATACCTCACCAGATGGGTGGAGGCTAAAGCAGTAAGGAATTGTGATGCTGCTACAGCTACACAGTTCCTCTTTGAGAACATCATCGGTATATTTGGATGTCCAGTAATTTTGATGAGCGATCAAGGCACCCATTTCTTGAACCACACTATTGAGGCCTTGACAGAGGAATTCCAGATACAACACCATAAGAGCACTCCCTACCACCCACAAGCTAATGGTACGATGGAGGCCTTTAACAAGATTCTAGAAAATGCTCTTACTAATATCTGCAATAGCCAAATAAATGATTAGGACCTCAGGGTTAATGCTGTGTTATAGGCTTATAGGACCACATGCAAGAAACTCACAGGACATACACCTTTCAGCTTGGTGTATGGACAAGAGGCTGTTATGCCTATGGAGTATATTATGCCCAGTCTAAGAATTGCTCAGTTCACGGGGATGATAGACACAGATACGACAAATGAAAGGCTAGCACAGCTGCTTGCCTTAGAGGAAGACAAGTTCATCGCAGGATTCCATCAGAAAGTGCAGAAGGCACGAGAGAAAGCTTGGCATGACAGGCATGTAAAGAACAAGATTTTTCAGATAGGAGACCTAGTCCTCCTCTACGACAGTAAGTTTGTGAAGTTTCCAGGAAATTTCAAGATGCATTGGTTGGGGCCATACTAGATTCAGCAAGTTACAAATGGAGGTGCCGTTCATCTCAGCAAACTGAACGGGGAGCTTCTTCCCACTTTCAGTAATGGCAGTAGGCTTAAGCTTTACAGTGCTAGCCACTCCACGTCCCAGCCTTAACTCAGACAGTTATGAGAGTGCATATGTTCAGTGTAGTTGAAAGGAGGCATCGCACCAGTAGTTAGTCTACACCGGTAGGTAAAAAGCATTCGCCTAAGGGAGTTTTTCTAAAAAAAAAAAAACAAAAAACTTTTAAGTTTGTTTTGCACAGGTGATGCAGTGTGACATCGCGGTAAGGTGATGATTCCCCGTGCCACGTATCCAGTTTTGAAAAAGGACAGAGGGCCAGTCAATTTTCCTTCTGACAGGCATTTAATGAAGAAATGACCGGTATACCTTAGCGTAGATTTGGAAACAGTATAATAAATTTTCCAGATTTAGTAAATCTTCGATGAGACCAGCGCCTGCACACAGGTCTCGAGAGAAATTTGATCGGATTTCAGCATTTAATGAGGATTGAAATGATGGGTGTGGTCTCATCCATGCAATTAATACCATCGACGGGTTCATCCTAGATGACCGTTGCATCCGGGATTATAGCCTTCAACATAAAATCATAGATCATTCATTCAGGATGGTTACTTTTGCAAGATCTGAGAGCTATAGAGTAAGTTGTTAAGTTTTCCCTATGCAGAGCTAATTTCATTACGGAGTGTTGTGATTTCCCTATTTCGCAGCCATTGCCAATCCAGAGTATTGCACCAAGTGGGTTCTGTCCGAGGAAGAACCTTTAGAAGACATTGTGAGACGATTCGAGCATGGAGGCCTTGTGTCCGCTATGGCGACACCACCCAAGAGTATGAAACCAAGTTCATCACAGGCCAGACAGCTACAGCAGGAGAAGCCCGCTGTTAGTGGCTCAAGGATGAGCCACAAGTAAGTATTAGGGGACTGTTGGAGTAGGGTCCCGTAGCTACAGGAGAAGCTGCCATTTTGGCGGATAGACAGTTTTGGCGAAGATGTAGATATAAGGTAAATCTACGACGCCATAGCATGTTTCTAGCTGTAGATCAGAGCCAAAAATTGTGACTATCGAGACAGAGAAGTCAAAGAAGATGACAGTACCTGAGCGACCGAGAGGAGAGAGCTCACCCACTGCACTAAAGGCAGCGGACGAGAAGAGAGATTTCACCCACTGCATTCAAGGCAGCAGCAGAAGGCAGGAGGGCTCAACTACCCTCATAAAGGAAAAAGGGCAACGAGGCCAAGGTATTGAAGACGAAGGATAGAGAAGGGAAGCGGCGCCCAATACCCACAATTAGTGTCGGGAAGCATGGAAGACTGCAGAGAGCTGTGGTGTGAAGGAAAGCGGTAGTTCGAGTACAGATAGACCGACTGTCACAGTTAGGGTTTTGGGTTATTGTTGGGACAGGCCCACAGTGTTGTAATGGTGATACCTTCGGGCCTCCTATAAAGGGATGTATTTTTTATTGTAAAAGGTTATCCAGTTAGTCATTGGGTCTTTTAACTAGTCAGACAATTAGAGAGTCAGTTGATCTATTAGCTCATAGACACTCGTGCTCTGGTTCTATATTCAATCTTTAGTATCTTACTGTAACCAACAGCTGGCTCATAGAAGCATGTATGTAACAATACGCAGGGATTGACAGAGAGAGAGATAGAGAGAGAATATTGTAAGAAGGTAATATAGAGAAAGAGAAGAGATCTAGGAGAGAAGGGCTCCCGACAGTGAGTGTGGAGTTACCCAGAAGATCTCTAGCTGCACAACAGGTTGCAGCAGAACTGTGTACTCTCTCAATATATAATAAACACAGTTCTGTGGATGTAGCTTCTACCCTGGAAGTGAACCACGTAAAACCAGTGTGTTATGTGATTATTTCATGTGATTGTGCTTTACTTAGTTGATATCTGTTATCTATTACATGAATGTTGTATATCAGTTAGTAAATGTCGGTATGTCCTCATTCAGTTACAGCATTATTGAAGGTTAAAGGTGGATTTACATGTATCAGGCGTCTGCATATGAGTTTATTCGTGCTTGTTTCACATAGTAATAAGTCGTTCTGTTAAAGTGTTTCCAGTATACTTATTCGAACAATAAGTATAGTTGAGGTAGAGTGTGTTGAACTGTGGAAGTTCACATTAGAGTGTTTAATATCTTGTTGAAAGTTAGCCAAGTCATTCCACCCAGTGCGATAGCCTTTGGACAGTGAGGGTCGCAGTGGGCCGTACTATAGAAGATATCGCGTTGACAGTAGGCTATATCACACCGTCAGAGGAGCTGCGGTGTGAGATAGCGTAGATCACAGGTTAAGCAGAAGAGAGAGTTGCGCATCACCAGAGTCGCTACGATGAGATAGGAGTCCTTCCCCTATTCGAACCCGTGAGGAAGAGAGACTGCGCGTCATGGAGAGAGACCTCGCTGGATAAGAATAGTCACGAGACCCCAGGATGCTACAGAACCTGGTCGAAGACACTTGAGTCTTTGGCCAACCCATTAGAATCACTTCGGGTGAGACTTCAGGCCGCTCCGCGGTCTGTCGCCGAAAGGGATAGTGAGCTAGGGGTGTTGTTGGTACATTACAATAAACCCGGGTCTGCCCATATAACCAACAAGTCATGATTTTCAACTTGAATAATTCTCCAACAAAATTCATGAGGATGATGGACGATATTCTCTGACCATTCACCAATTATTTTGTGGTTGTATATCTAGATGATATCCTCATCTACAACAAAACATGAGAATAACATTCGCAGAATATCCACTGGGACCTCAACAATGTGTGACAACACAAGTTATACTCCAATCTATATAAGTGCTCATTTGACATGGAGAGTGTTAAGTATCTAGAATACATTGTGGAATAACATGGTGTACATGTGGATCTGACCAAGACCCATGGCATTCATGATTATCCAACCTTGACAACTCTCAAAAATATTTGCAAATACATAGGTCTAACCACTTTCTATTGTAGATATGTGTTAGGATTCTCTGATATTGCTTGTGCCCTTAGCTAGGTGACAAAAAGGGGATCTAAGGCTATTTTTTTTGTTCCAAGCCACAACAACAAGAATTTTAGGAGATGAAGCATTTTTTATGTTTGGCGCATGTCCTTACCTAGCCAGATCTGCAACATCCCTTTGAGATTGAGACAGATGTCTTGAACAATGTTGTTGGAATAGTCCTCACTTAGCATCTCCATCTAATGGCGTATCATAGTGAGAATTTTTTAGATACAGTCCATTAGTAGCCTACCTATGACAGGGAAATGTATTCCATTGTCCAAGCTTGCTTCCAATGGAAGCATTGCATCCAAGGAAAAGAGACAGTCATCTACACTAATCACAAATTCCTGTAGTTCATGCAAACACAAGGAAAGTTACAGAATTACCACCAACACAATTTATCTACATAGTTACATCAATTCCACATGAATCATTAAATACAAGAAGGGAAGTAGTAATCGAGTCCTATATTTCCTTAGTTGACCTCTAGTAGCAGCAATGGCCATGATTCTCAACTCTTGTTGCCATGAGACCTCCAGGTTGCCTCAACTATATGGCAATGATCCCAAATTATTTTCCATCTATCAAGCACTTTGCGTAGGCACATGAGTGGATGAATTTCATCTATAGGAAGGATTGTTATGCCACTCGGGCCATCTTTTTGTTCCTTCAAGGAGCATGTAAAGCTAATTTGGGAAGGGCATTATAGTTGGGTGTCAGGGAACTTTGACACCGAAAAGACAATGGTGTTATTGCATAAATATTTTCATTGGCCCAAGGTACGACAAGATTTTGGAGAATATATAAGATCATGCACTTTCTGCATCATTGCAAGGGCCTTCCATTAAGGCTTGTACACCCCACTTCCTACTCCAAATGGGCCATGGGAATCCATATACATAGATTACATGTTAGAAATACCTTCAGCCAAGTATGGTAACGAGTGTGTGTTTGTGGTCATGGATCATTTCTCTAACATGGCCATTCTAATAGCTTGTAAGAAGAGCATATTTGTTGAAGCCACTATCAAGATCTTATTTGAGTGTGTTTGGGTTCATTATGAGTTACCACATACTATCATTTCATATATGGAAAACATGTTCCTAAGCACCTTCTATTCCATCCCGTGGTCATTGATGGATACCAAGCTCTCCAAATTGATTGCCTTCCACCCCATACCAAGGGAAAAATAGAGCCATTCAAATGGATTATTGTGATATTACGAGAATGTACAATTCTAAAAATCCCCGCACTTGGGATGTGAGTCTTTGATATGTTTATCATAGCTATAATATATCTCTTCATATCTCTAGTGGCCAGATCCCTTTCTAAGTGTGTTTGGCATTCTAACCATTGGCCCCAATTGATGTAGCTTTTCGCCTTGCATCCACACATGAGGAATATTCCCATGCTCTGACTTAGGCTAATAAGGCCACTAGATTTTTTGAACAAATCCAGTAAAAATTCCAACAGGTCCATGAAGTTTTGAAATATCAAATAGCAAGGACAAGCAATGACCTCACCAACATCAGGTTCCACACAAGTTCTAGGTGGGTGATAAGGGCTTGTTGCATTTGCAGAAAGAGAGGCTCACAGGACCCCATTACAAGATTTACCCACTTTGATATGGTTTGTATGTTATCACCAAGGTAGTTAGTGAGAATGAATTCAAGTTATGCATTCCTCCATTTCTTGTCTCGCACCTAGTATTTAATGTGGATCTCCTTCTCCCATATTGTCCACCATTACTAGACACATCGTAGGTGGTAGAGAAGTTCACACCTACCTAGTTTAACCATGAATGGATGGAACATGAAACTAGTGATTGGATCATGGAAACATAGGTTAAGGGCACCCACCATCATAAGAGCCAACTATACACGTTTTCAAAGTAGTACAATTACTCCAACAAGACTAGTGGCTCACCAGGAGTTAAGTTCAGCAGGTGTTTATCGATTTGGGGGGATTCAATGCAATGGAGACCTTTGATTCTAAATGGGGAGGAGTTATCTATATGGATATTGGAGGCCACCCACCTATTCCACTAGATCAATTTTTTTTTTCCATTTTTGGCCATTTTCTAGTAGTTTTTTAATGGTTTTTCAGATCATAAAATTTTAAGATCATTTTGAGGCCCTAAATGATGTTTTTTTGGGACCAAAAAATACCAAACAATAGTTGTGAACTAATGTTTAGGATAAAACCATTATTTTACTTCTTGAATTCATCTTTCCAACGGTCTACCGAATGCCCCAAATGGAGATCATATGCAAAATTTTTGACCCCAGGAAGTTTCCTGCTCAACTAACCACCTTGGGGATGCAAAATTTATGATGGTTCATCTCCTAGGGATATGTTTTTGGATGTTTAACATTATTTCCATAATTATTATGATAAATATTCCCTTTCAACCTATTTTTTTATTCATCTTGTGATGAGTGAACGTAGCTCGCACATCTCTTCTCAGATATATAGAGCATGATAAGAGCATGATCCTTTTTAGAATATTATAAATCCACTACACACTTAAGATAAAAATAATTATCATTTTTGGTTAATTTCCTATATTCTAGACTAGGTAGTTGGATTCCACTTGCACCACATGGTCAATACTTACCATATTTACCCTAGGAGTTCCTTTATACTGATTCTGGTTAGATTATGCGAACTTTATTGACTGCCTAGAATAGAAACAATGCCTTATTTCCTTTTCTTCCCTTAGACAACTTTATCCTTCTTTTCAGTAGATAAGGGGAAGCTAGTCAAACTTAGAAACTGGCATCTTTTGTGACCAATTCATCCTTCATGATTTTCTCTCCAAATTCCATGATTAGAAATACTTTCCATTAGTCATTATTTAGCCAATTCGCAATATCCTTGATAGATTTGGAAAGTGCTCTAGTCACCTATTGGGGTTTATCATATTTAGTAAGCATGCTTTATGAGCTAGCATGAGTTGTCTCTTAACAACTCTATTTTCCTTTATAAGGATGTATTACCAATATAATAATCATCAATTCATTGATCAATAATCAATTAACATTCTTCACTTCTCTTGTGTTCAGTATCATTATTCCTCTCTCTATTTTTCTTGTGCATACCGGTGAGAAATATCTTGTAGCTAGATATTTATATTTTGTTTCCATATGGTATTAGAGCCTCAATTTCTACATGGTATCAAAGAACAAGGTTTCTCAATCTATCAAGATCTCATGGTATCAGAGAATTTGGGTTTTCAATCTATCAAGCTCTACATTATATTAGAGTTTTTAAATTGTCAATTTCTACATAGTTAATGATCTATCAATACTCTACATCATTGTGCATCCAACATCCTATCCCTCTCTGAAGAAGAACTTGGATTGAGTTTATAAGTATTTCTCCTAGTTTATGTTTGTGAAGGTTGCAGAGAGCATATCCAGGAGCGCAACAATAACTAAGCATGGGTTACTCTTCAGTTATGATCCCATATACCTTAAACTATCATGAATGGAAGGCCAACATTGAGATTCTGTTGCGCAGTAAGGGACTTTATAGAGTTTCTTTGGATTTAGAGAATGAGCCCAATTCTATTGTTGAGAAAGATAAGTGGCATAATAGGTTGGATGAAGCCTATGGATTGATTTGTCTCTCACTTTCTCTCGATATTATTTTTCATATTGATGGTTTAACCACTCCAAACCAAGTATGGACCAAAATTGAGTATCTACAAGATGAGTAAGAGTGCATCAATTGGAGAATGAGTTATTCTCATTGAGTCCAAGTATTTTCAACTCCATTGAAGGGTTCTTCACCAAATTCAAGTCACTTGTTCTATTACTCAAATAATGTGGGATTGAGAAAAAGGAAGATCAATTGATTCTTTCCACCTATCAAAATTGGGTCCTGAATACTGAGGTTTTGTGTCAACTTTTCATGCTACTAGGATTGGTATTTCGAATTGGAAAAAGCCCTCCTTGAGTATATTCTTTGATTCACTTACAAAAGAGAAATATAAATTGATACATATGGGAGATCTTAAAATATATAAGGGAAAATATCATGCTCTTATAGTTCAAGGAAGTAAGAATGCAAAGTCAAAAGAGAAGTAAATAGTTAAAGAGAAGAAGCCAAAGTTCAATAAGGAAGATGAAGGATATAAACCTACTGATGAAGGTTCGAAGAAAGTCAAGAAGAAAGGGAACACATACACATGTTCTTATTGCAGCAAGGGATTTAATTCTAATAATAAATGTTTCAAGATTAATATGGATACTGTGTCTTAGTTTCTTGAGAAGCATAACATTGATGTACCAGATGAACTAGAGAAGAATGTTGAATCCTCATAACATTGTTGTAGTGCACAATACCAAGGTAACATCAACCATGCCTTGATTTATAGAGTTAAATCATTTTATCAAATATATGATATAGATTCATTTTCTGATGTATCAGAATCATAAATATCAACGTCTTTCTTGGATAAATCACGTACTGGTCCACTAGATCCATCTCGCAATGATTGTGTTTTTTAACTAGATCATGACTTGTCTTTAACCATCTATTTCTCACTCCATTCAAATGATTATGAATCTAATTTAGAAGTAAGTTTTTTGGATGATATGAATTTTATGACAACATCCATACCATTTACCCATCATCTGAATATTCCTAAGACTATACAAACCCCAAGTTCACTAGTTGATTCCTTATTGGATTCGTATGCAGTGTTACTTATTTCTGCAGGTTTTATGTCTTGTCTATTTTTCACTGGTTGGTTATTTATGACGTTAGTCATATTTTGAATTATGTTACACATGTTTGGATATGTTCTAAACATATATGATCCATATTTCAAGTCCATCTATCATTCAAATTTACATATCCATCCGTTTTACCCAGTTGTTCATCCTTTTCCTACTATGGCCCTATACTCTCATGGAGACACTATACCTCTAGTTTTCTTTGCTCCATATGATAATAATATTTATATTTCAGACTCATTTTTGCCTCATTTTAGAATTGGGAAGGTGCTACAATAGTTTCAAAGGAAGATACATGGTCCATTTCACCATTTTGCAGCAATACAATGTAATGCCCCTTTTTAAGGAATTTTATTACAATGACCACTTTTTCAACTTTTTCCCTATTTTGACCTTTGACTAGTTTTGATGTCTAGGTATCCAAATTGACCCAAATGATCCCAAATCACCTGAGAAGGTATATGAATGATATTAATACTTTTTTTTTGTTAATAAGTAGGAACATATTCTATTACTTATAGTACAAAAATGATATTACAATCAATCCTGGCCAGCTGGATGATCCACGCGTGACCAGGTTGTTCTCTGAAGGATTTAGTCTATTAATTCCCCAGATTCCCACACCCATAGCTTTCCTTGTTAATAGGGAAACATAACCGATCCACATACATACATATATCAAAACAAATAAATTCCTCTGGCACCTGTCATGGAAGCCTACGATCCCACATCTACAAATTGACCGACCTTGCGTAATACAGACACCGTCCCAATCCCTAGTGAAAAGACGACAGACATACACAAATGAAACAGTTTCTAACATAGATATGATAAAACATAAACAAGGTGTAGCCACAATTTCAAAAAGTGAAACGCATAACCAAAATTACAGTCTACCCATAACCCTCACTATAGAGGAGGGTCACTTGAAGATGAAGGATGCACTTATACGACTGGCTCCACTGGGCGATCCAGAAATTATCCTGCAATTTTGTCCACAAGGAGAAAACCTGCAGCACTTTCTTGCTGCCCCCTCTGGATAAAATTTAGGGCAACCCTGATGCCATACACCATTTGTGCCTTGGACTACAAATCATGTGCAAGTAGAATCCACACCATCTAGAAAGGATTGACCACCAGGGGTCTCCCTTGGTGCGCTTCATACTCCCATAGCAGATTGATTTATTTTGCTGTAATTTGGTCTT
The DNA here is from genome assembly GCA_001517045.1 of Pseudotsuga menziesii. Taxonomy (NCBI): domain Eukaryota; kingdom Viridiplantae; phylum Streptophyta; class Pinopsida; order Pinales; family Pinaceae; genus Pseudotsuga; species Pseudotsuga menziesii. The sequence goes on along the minus strand of LPNX010294890.1, from coordinate 235,256 downwards.
CTACTACCGTTGATGTCTCGGCCATATACTGTGCTCCCCAATTAAATACTAGAGGGACCGAATTATCATCATCATGCGGAGTATTAGCAAAATTACTAGCCGAAGGAAAATTCACCCCCTCAATCCTACTTCTCTCCCCCTGACGCCTCTGAACTATTTATTGTTAAGCCATAATCTCATGGGGCAGATACTTACTGGATTCCGAAAGATAACTACACTCAATTTGCAGCTTGAATAGGATAATCCATTCTCCTTCCTTGGGTGACTTTATAACCATTCCATTCTTGTGGGTGAAGTACCCTGCCCTCATCCAATCAGGCTGATGTTTCCACTTTGTGGGCCTTCAAAGCATCGGCCTTATAGACCCAGTTGCCATTATCCTTTGCCATATCCATCTTACCATGCAAAATATCAACAACCATTTCCCCCATTGATGGCCGCCTTGTATGAGTTTCTATGCTTTTACCAACCCAAGAGAAACAATTTAAAATTACCCCACCAATATGTCTTAAGGGACAATTCCCACACCCCATTTCGTACTCATCAATCGCCAAGAGAGGCATACTTATTTATGGTGTCCAGTCCTTGGATCGTCCCTTCCAGATCATGCATGCGTGCCACCTTCTGTCTCCAGATGCTTCGTACTCTTACCGCTCATCCTCCCCATATACTCGTCATTCTTGAAGTTAAAGCCAAGTTTTGGAGATATCACCTCACGTCCTTTCGCACCTGCCATGAATAAAGTGGGAGAATCGTCATTATTCCCTAGCACATGTCTTACTAGAGTCGGCCTAGTCATGACATGGGACCCACACATGTGAAGTGTTGTGTCGAATGCGGAGGAGTGAATACACATGGATTTATTTGGGCATGATTCAACATGCAACTTTTGAGGGAGGTCAATGTCCTTCCTGCCCATATCCTCCTCCGCCAACTCTTCATAGCGTCACCAAATCGTTCGTTTCTTTTTGTCATTTATCCCTTCTGCATGGAAGGAGTTATTCTTGTCAACCCCTTTGTTGGCCAGGACGTCTGCCACCTTATTACCTTTTCTTTTGACATGCGTGAATTGGAGCGCTAGTGTTACCATTAGCATCCTTTTGAGCTCTATTAACCTTCCTTCCCATATCTATTTTTTTGATACCCGGGTAATGGTTGCACCATTTTGAATTCTTTGGGAAATATTAGTGGTAACCCGAGAGTCTCCTTCCATAATTAAAGGAGTCTGCTGTTGTTGTAAGGTCCACGATAAGCCATTGATGAGCCCTTTGAGCTCCACCAGATTATTGGTGCTAGTTCCAATGTTACCCCAAAATATGCTAAGAATTACGCCCTTGGAGTTCCTAATTGTGCCTCCAAAACAAGTAGGTCCCAGATTTCCTTTTGCAGCACCATCGAAGTTTATTTTGAAAGAATCTTCCGACGAGCACTGCCAAAAATCAGAGCCATGCAGGGGTTTGAGCAAAGATCTGGGGCGTGAATTATTTTCAGGTAACTCGTATATCCCCAATTCATAGAGGATAAGTCTTTCCACTACCTCTGTTGTGAAATATTCCTGGGTCCAAAGTGTTAAAGTTATTGTTTCTTTTAAGTGTGCTTAAATCAACGACCATATTTCCTCCACTCATATTTGTTTATTTTCAAAGATTGTTATGTTCCATGCTTTCCATATTTCCCAGACAGACAAGCTTGGGAGAAACTCCCATACGCTGTTCACAATTTTGTTTTTGAATAAATTCTTCGGCCGTTCAGCAATTGTTAAATCCAGGTGACCAATATGTCTGTGGTTCTTTTTAAACAACCCTGCACTTCTTTCCCATATGGATTTTGCTATTGGACACACGTCTAGAAGGTGGTTTATGGTTTCATTATTTGTTTCACAAAGGAATCATCTTGAACGACCCATGATCCCCCTTGTCTGTATATTGTACCATGTGAGAATGCGACATTTAAGGAGCAACCAGCTAAAAGCTTCCACCTTGGGACACCAGCTCCCGCCCCAAAGTTTCCTCCATTTTATCTCTTTTTCCATTCTATAAGTTTCAGTAAGCATCTCTATAGATTCTTTAATATTGAAGTTACCTTGGTTTGTGTACCCCCATTTGAGCTTGTCCTGACCATCTATCTTGGGAATCTTCTTGAAGCATAGCTCATTGTAAAAATATTCCATATTCTCCTATGGAACTGGAGCTTGCCACCATTCCTTCACTTTCTAGGTTCTAAAGAGTTGTTCTGGGGAGCCATAATCCCAAAATTCTGCCACGTTTTTCATCGGACTATTCTGAAGATGATGTATTAGAATTGGGACATCATCCTAACTAGCTATGTTAGGCTCTTGATTCCAGGAATCGCTGGAAAACAACGCAGTCCTTCCATCTCTGACCTCCCAGAAGCTATGATTTGAATGAGGCTTCGATTTTCTTGATCCGATTCCCAAATGATAGAACCAGGTACATTTTATCTGAATCAAATCAACAATTGTTTAGGCCAGTGAGGAGCATTATTCATATGCCACAATTTATCCCAGGTTTCCTCTTCATGGGTTATCCATCTCCACCATATTTTGGCTCTGATCGCTTTGTTTATATTTAAGGGGTCTCATAGTCCTAATCCCCCAACTTCATTGAGTTTGCATATGGTTTTCTAGTCCAGCAGTGGCCACCTCCTGTGTCCATCTGTCACCCCCCACATGAAGTTTCTTTGGATATTCCTGATTTGTTTTATCATTGATTTTGGTGTATTTAGTACAGAAAAGAGATAGAGTGGAATTGATTGTAGAATGAATTTCACTAGTATGATTTTGCTGGGGAAGTTAAGGGATCTAAAAGTCCAACAACTAATCTTCTGCTTAATTTTGTCCAAAAGTTCCTTCCATGAAATTTTCCTTATAGTTGATTCAGCTAATGGTGCGCCCATGTATTTAGAGGGAAGCCTACCTTTCGAGAACTCCAGAATTATGAGGATATTCATTTTAGTGATCTTTGGAGTATTGAAGAAGTAAACCTGGGATTTGTCCTTATTAATTTCAAGTCCACTAGCTCCCAGGAAGGTGTTTAACCCCTCTTTTAGACTGTGGGCCTCTTCTACAGTAGACAGACCCATAAGAATCATGTCATCCACAAACTGTTGATGAGTTTTTGGTTCAACACCAGCATCAACGAATAGCCCTCTGAGCTTGTTCTCATTGCGCAAATTCTTGAGCATTCTGCCTAAACCCTTTGCCGCAATAATGAACATGAAGGGAGATAGAGGATCACCTTGTTTAATTCCTCTTGAGATTTGGAATGGAGAGGAGGGAGTCCCGTTGACCAAAATGGAAAAGAAGGTAGATGAAACCGGCTTCATAACCCATTCGTTCCACTGCTCAGAGAAGCCAAAGTTCCGTAGGATACCTGCTAAGGATTTATAGTTAAGTTTATCATAAGTTTTCAAAAAATCTAGTTTCAGAAGCATGCTTGGGATTTTCCCGACTTTTAATGAGTGAATGGTTTCATGAACCAGAATGATACCATACAAGATCTTCCTTACTTCAACAAAACCCACCTGTTCAGGGGCGATGAGGATGGGGAGCAGGGGTCGGAGCCTGTTGGCAATAACCTTTGATATAATTTTATAAATAACATTACACAAGGTGATCGATCTTAGTTTTCTAGGATCCTTCGTGAAATTCTCTTTGGTAATAAGCGTTAGGAAGGTTGAAATAAGAGATTTTAGAATATTACCAGTCTTCCTTGAATCTTCCACCAGAGCCCATATTTCCTCTTTCAAAGATTCCCAACATGCATGGAAGAAGTTAGTGGTGAACCCATCACTTCTCAGGGGTTTTTCCTTCGACATTTGTTTTAAAATTTCTTCCACTTATTCCATCTCAATAGGTTTACAAATCATTAAGTTATGGTCTTCCACAATAACCTTTGTAATTTGCCGCAACACCTCCCTCTCAGTAGCGTCTCGGTCCCAGTCCGGTTCCTCCAGAATATTGGCGAAGAAGGAGTTCAAAATGAATTCCAAATCCTCCTAGGTATCGAAAATGGTCCCTTCCTTTGTTTTCATTCTCACCATTCGGTTGCCCTAACAATGCTGGATGACAACTTTATGGAAAAAACTAGTGTTACATTCCCCTTCTTGGAGCCACTTAACTCTAGCTTTTTTATTCTAGAAAAGTTCCTCCTGTTGTTCTCTTCGGCTGAATTATTGTATCAATAGTTTTTCTTGCGCATGTATTTCATCCAATAATCCACTCTGCATGCCTTTTACTTGTACCCATTGAATCTTGTTATCTAGTTCCTTTTTGGCTTGAAAAATATTTCCAAAGGAGTCCTTGTTCCTTTTCTTGATTTTGTTTTTTAAGAGTTTGATATTTCATTGAAACTGGTAGATTCTGGTACCTTTGATGGGTGTCATTTCCTCTCACCATTCTCCAAGTTTCTCTGGAAATTCTTCCTGAAGCAGCCAAAAATTCTCAAATATGAAGGGTCTTCGGAGGTTCTCCCCAGTGTTTTCCCAATTCAGACTGATAGGCCAATGGTATGAGCCATATGATGGAAGTACAACAACTCTCATTTCTCCTCTTGCCATCATAATGGATTTAGAGACTAGAAAGCGGTCTAGCCGACAAGCTATTCCTCTATGTCCTGTTCTTTTGTTGTTCCAAGTCTAGGTACTATTGGTCGTTCTAACATCTACCAACTCTAGGTTTGCAATGAATTCATTAAAATATTCACTAACGGTATTTAGTTTCTGTACCCCACCTTTTTTCTCATCAAGATTCCTGATCAATTTGAAGTCTCCAATGAGGATCCAAGGTATTTAACCCGATGTGAACTTATAGTCCTTAAGGATTCCAGAAATGTCAGTTTTTTCTCAGCCCAAGGAGGCCCGTATACATTGGTCATGAACCCTCATGTACTTGTACCTAAAATATGAAATGTAGTCGATAGAGAGAACTTCATTGCAATGAAGTCAGAGAGGGCCACCTCTATTGGGTTCCACAAGATCCCTATTCCTCCAGCCGCTCCATTTGCAACCACTGCCATAGCTTCTCTCCCCCTCTAGACCTTTCCAATATAACTTTAAGCTTGGATTCCAAGCATTTAGTTTCTTGTAAAAAGATAATGCCCAGTTTTTCCATTTCAATCCTTCTTCTTAGAAGATGAATCTTTAAGGTACTGTTACGACCTTTTATATTCCAAGATGTAATCTGCATTGGAAACTATTTGGTTGCAGGAGATAGGGCCGCATCTATGGTGGGATATTGCCCTGATGCTACAAGTTTATCCCTAATTATTTGGATTCTTTTCACATTACTATGCCGTCCTCCTTTTTCTTTTTTCCCCTTCTTTTTACCATTTGGGTCCTTGAGAGATTCAGACGTTATTCCAAGAAACTTCATAGTTTTTTCCTTGATTATCGCTTTTTCTAGAAGCGATACTTATTGATGAGGGATCTGTTCTGGTACCTTTTCGGAGCATGCCTCTTCCATTCCATCCAAATAAATATCTCCTATCTCCATTTCCTCTCCATTAGGTTCAGTTACCATATCAACATTTTTTTTTATCTCCTGGTTCTCGTCCTAGGTCAGGATCTTCATACTAGGTTCTAGCACCGGATCTTGTTGTTCTTTAGTCTGGTCGGTTTGCTGGTTATTACTCTTCTTTACATCTTGGAGGCCTTCAAACCTGTTTTGAGTTTGAACTCTTTTGTTGATCTTAGGTCCCATTGTTTTCTTGGATGATCTTTTTTTATTAGGGACTCTGGTAAAGCCTTCATCGTCTTGATTTTCTTGATCTTTGTTTCCTCCTGGTTTTTTATTTTGTGGACAGTATCTGAACATATGTCCATTCTCATGGAATATTCTACATCGAAAAGGCATCTGCTCATAGTTTATGGCTTGGAAGCATTCTTAATCATCCCTTGTTAATTCGATTCCATCTAGAAGATCCCGTGGTATGTTGAGGTAGATGCATATTTTGGCATAGGATGTATAGCGCCTATGTCATTTTGCTCTGAAAATTTTACGAAGCTCCCCAGGGTATTCCCAATGTTTTTCAGTATTTCTTCCTTCTGGTATTCCATTGGTAGGGAATACATTCTGATCCATACTGGGGCTATCGTTCTATTTTCTTTATCTAGATTGAATCGTTCTTTCCATGGTCTTATGAAGATACCAGCAGAATTGTATAAATATGGCCCATTCTTGAATATTTTGGTTTTTTCTTATTCATTGAAGAATATGATTATGAAGAATCCTTTTGCCCCCAGTTCTAGATCATAATGTCCTTGGGGTGTCCAAGTAGTATTTATCCACCATACTAGAGTATTCTCTGTGGGCCAGATCCATACAAGTTTACCTATGAGTGCATGCTCTTTCATGTATTTAATTTCTTCCCTTACCCATTCTGAGTTAATTTGCAGCTTTGACATTGTTTTCAACTTTGGGACACATTTCCCTCACTTCCTGGTATCTACTTTCGCACTGCGGTCTATGTCGGTCCCACTCGTTCCTTCCCCATCCTTCCCTGAATGGGAATCAGATACTTTCATATGTCCTTTGAATTTATAAATTTCCATATCCAAGCTTAGAACAAGGGGTTCTTCGCCACCATCCATGTGCTCACACATCCCAGGATCTGTCCCCCCATACGGAGGTACATGCTTCAACCCCTGGCAGAAACCCTCGTACACTGTCAAACCCTACAACTTTAGTTCAATGTGATGCCTCTTGCCTCTCTCGCAAATGAGTTTCCATGACTTATATTACAAATTGAATACGAAGTTCATGGATTATTTATGACTCTCCAAATAATTCTACAAACTTGTTTCATATTCTGGCCAAGGTAGGAGTTTTCACTAGGAAATTGGGGTTCCAATTCCCCCAAGTAAATGCTGAAAATGGATTTCCAAATGCTCCCAAACTGACTCGAATTTTTGAACATAGGAAGAGGATTTTTAAGGGAATTTATTAATTTCTCATGTGGATAATTATTTAGTTTTTAAAGGCTGTTATAACCCTCTCCCAAACAACTACAAAATCACTAGTTCGACCCTTGGGGAAATGGCACCAAATATTCTCCAAATGAAAATAAACTGAGTAAGATGACTTCAAATGATTAACTGCTGGATATGAAAATTTTAATAATCATAAATGGCAGTTAATTCATCATAAATATGTCAGAGAAACATTCTTTCATTTGAAATCATCAACATTACAATGGTATACATCAACATAGTGGGGAAATGGTCATTGTTTGCTCATTAATAATCACTTTTACATACAACCATTTGGTATTTCGACATGATATTCTATAAAGATGAAAAAAATATTATATTAAGCTTATAACAATTAGAAATGGACCATTATAATCTCTCCCAAAGATTAAAATAGCTCACCCAAAGCACATTCCCTCCATGAGCAAGAATATGCAATAAAGATTGGAAATGGTTGAGAGAATGTGCTGCAATAGAAGAAACCATGAGATTCCCTGTAGTTTACACCTGCAAATAGAAAATCCATTAAATCTCCATGAAATACCTGAATGGCCTCTCCAAACACCAACTTGGATGGGAATCTTTCACCCTCGAAATTGGCTAAGGAAAGAAACTAGTCATCCACTAGCTCTCTCTATTCACAAATGCAAATTTCTCAAATGGTAAAAATCCCCTCTCTTGGTTGATCCCTATATTTTATAAAAATACTTAGAATTCTAAGGTTACTAATCCATCCACAAACTCAATCCAATTCGAATTAGGGCGTGTTCTCAATATTTGCCATGTGTCCTCCATTCCCTAGCCTTCCATCTTCCCCCAATTCAAGTAGGGACCCATTGAGCTTCCCCAAATAACATGAGCACCTTCTTGGATGCTATATTTAGGCATGACATGTCATAATGGTTATTTCAGCCTTCATGTTTACAATATGTCATAAATTTCATAGCATCTTCATCATTGGTGTCATAGATGTCATAGATGTTAGGGAATCTAGCCCAAGTGTCCAAGAAGCTCCCATTTGACTCTTCCTCTCCCATGTAAGTTACATTTCCTTGAATACTAGACCTATTATGAATATATCCAAGTGTATTAGCCTTATAACTCATCCAAGAACATTAGGCTTCCCATGGATTCTAAATTGCAAGAGGAGGATGCCATGTGGCACAAAAATTCTAGCTTGTGTGGGCCCCATAATATCCATGTGTCTCCATGCTCCATTGCCACTTCAATTTTATCTTGTATTTATTTAATTAGATACATTATTAAATATTTATCCCATTCTAATGTCTGAACATCATTTATCAGCTCCCTTATTAAAATTCCAAATGTATCCATCCAACCTAGGAAACTAGTAGGATTGATGGAATTGTCTTGCTATGCAATTATTTAATTGGGGACATGACAAATGCTCCCCACTAAATATTTATCGCCCTCCAGGAATTCCAAGTTTGTATGCTGCAATATTTTTTATATTCCCAACTATCATTCTTCTTTGGTACTCCTTCCTTTGCACCAAGTGCTTTGTTATGGTTTTGCTCATTAATTTTCTTTAGCTGCAATTTAAGTAGTGGCACTCATGTACTGCAATTTTGTGTTCCCAAAATTAAAGAGATGTAGATTGTGCATATTGATATATCCTGTAAAATCACCACTAACATCAAAAGGATCAATCAAATCCATTTAAACCAAATTTGTGCAAATATTCTTTACCTCCATATTTTGGAAACCTTTTCTAAACTTTCACCCCTTTTTGCTTCTGTATAATTCTTTGAAGTTGGTGCCGAGTTACCAAACTTTGAGCTTCTTAAGATTCAAAGAAATTTCAGAGAGGAACCACCATGCTTGCTGCTGCTGCACCACTCTTATTACAATCATCTTCTCAAGTAGTGACTAAATCTCCAATGCTGCTTGTTTTCCCCACAATTGAAACCAATGAGACCAAAAATGATCCCAAGGTCCCATATGATCCTGATACATGCATGGTGTGAAATGTCTATGGTGAAATTCCATGAAAAAAAAGCATGTGAAAATTGAATCCATCTCTCAAAAGGTCTCCCACATAGGAAACTGGAACACTTATCTGTAAAGATGAACTCAAATAACTGAAGGTTGGTTTGCTTTCTCAAACCAATAACCAAAGTGCTACTCCAAGTGAGATGAAACCAAGCAATTCCAGGATCCCATTGTTGGTGTTTCACCCTTACAAACATCATGAGTACAAAATATAAATCATGAAAGTACATACAAATATCATACAACTCTACATCAAGAAGGTACCTCATCAAATAATCGTGAAAGTGATTGTACATCCAAGTACATTAGAGGAATTTTGAGGTCTAAAATGGGCCTCCTAAGGAAAATAATAAAATAATAGTTAAAATAATAAAGCAATAGTTAAAATAATAAAATAATATTTATTAATTTTGGAGGAAAAAAGAAAAAAAACTACTTTTTGTGTTCGTATTTTCGACATATCTCCCTGTGTTTTTACGCAAATTTCGATCAGGAGAGATCATTGGATGCGAAATTTGATTCCGCATCCAACGAGTACCCACACTGCATACTTTTGATGGACCCCGCTACCCCAAAAACAATAAATACCTGAAAAAATGTGATCAGGTATTTATTGTTTTTGGTGTAGCAGGGTCCATCAAACATATGCAGTGTGTGTACTTGTTGGATGCGGAATCAAATTATGCATCGAATGATCTCTCTCGATCAAAATTTGAGTAAAAACACAGGGATATATGTCGAAAATACGAACAAAAAAAGTAGTTTTTTTTATGACAAATATGTCAATTCAACCATTATGGTTGACTCAATTTATTGGAATTCTATTGATTCTTGAATTCCAACTCACAAGAACTTATTGTTGGCACATTTTCTTATAAGGCCCATTTTAGACCCCAAATTTTCTCTAATGAAGTATATCATCATGTCCCCCATACACACAAGAACCAAGTATTATATTAGATTTGCTACAATGACATAGGTGAGGATCCCATGACCTATAATGCTACTCCAAAATAATGTAATATGCATAAAAATGATAATAAACCATATTTTCTTTCATCCAATAAGTGAATGAAGAACCTCCACCAAAATATGAACCAAATAAGGAGCAAAGAAAACATGAAGACTTCAAGTGGCTCAAAGAAGACTCATCAATAAACCCATGAATATGTATATAATCATGAAATAACAGAGGATGTTGCTGCCAAAAATAATATTCCTCAATCATATATCTCTTCACCCAAGTGTGGGATGAAGTTCCTCCAACATCAAATGTACTAGGTAAGGAGCAAGGAAAATCACGAGTCTCCAAGTGACTCAAGTGAACATCATAGGTGCACCCATGTAGATGTGTATCATCATAATGTAACAAAGGATGTGTTGCTGCTGCAACCACCACCCCAAATTTTTTATGTTTTAGCCCCCCTCTTTTTTTTACTTGAAAGTCTATCTTTTAAGTCTTAAAATATTGCCTTCATCCTCCAAGAATTGTTGCATAACTTAGTTTTTGTTGCGAGCTGTTTTCTTTATTAAAATAAAAAAAATGTTTCTTTCCACCTGATGTATCGATGAACTCATGGAGTTTATCCGACGTAGTGGAAGGGTTGATTTTTGGCTTGCCAAACTTTTGCTTCTTGAGTGCTTTCCGGAAGACTCACGATAGTTTTCCGACTCGTTGGCTGAGCTCTTGTCTGTGGTATCGATGATATCAGACGAAAGTTTCTGATTCTCTCTGGGTGGTTATTAGTATCCTTTCCGATACACCAGATTGGCTTGTTGGTTTATTTTCCAAAGTTTGCGGAAGAGTATTTTGTTCCTACCCTCCCACCGTTGCGGTTGTTTGTCCCTAAGTCTTTCGAAGAATTTGTTGCTGAGTCCTTTGCCGATGCTTCAGATGGGTAATCAGATGTGCAACTGATAGCCTTTTCGAAGAGTCTCCTGATGCCGATGCCAATGGATAGTTGGTTACTTTACCAATGGAATCTTCAAGTATTTACCCTGTCCCGACAGGATAAGTATGTAGCCGCCTGAGGAGCATTGGATCCTTTCTAATCTTTCGCCCAAGGCCATCATTTCCTCTCTTGGGATCATTTTTGACGCAGTGCCTTTTGGCACTAACAGGGTTTTCCACCTGAGGCTCATTTATTACCTGTCGGTGCTTGTTTTGTTAAACCTTTTTATGCCTCTAGGGGAGTGCATTATGGTTATTTTTGGCCATTTGAGTCTGTGTTTTCTCATGCAGAGCTGTAAGCTATTGAATGGATCTAGTCAACCGGGACCACACCTGTTCCAGCTCATTTCAGCAGCCAGGTAGGATCACGACCCATTGCTTGTTTTGATGCTTGACAGGAGGTTGTGATAGCTTGGTAGGGTTAGGTTTTTTCCATTTATTGGTGAGTATTTAGACCTCGAGGTCAAATATTTTTGTTTGTATTCCCCTCGAATGATGAAACCTTGCTCTTTTTGCTTTTGGTTAGCCAGGGCCGCTGGTTTTCCTACCTTCCCCAAGCCATTTTTCACCCATCCCTCGCCATGAGAGTTTCTCTGTCAGTAGTTTGCAAGAGGAGAACTATGGGAAGACCAACGTTTCACCGTCTGCACCACTCCTTCGTTTCACCAATGCAAGAGTGGAGGGATTATAGTCATTGGTCGGGTGAGAATAGGGGTTTTAATGTTTTTCTGTTTTCAATTCAGGCTATAGGAAGAAGTTTTCGTTTCGAGTGAAATCCCTGACTATCCATTTCATTTTTTCTTACCAGTATTCACGGATTTCCTTTTTACCCGTCAATGGTGTTAGGGTTACTTTGCCTACGAATATGTATTGCCGTGAGAAAATACTTATTTCCCTTGAAATGGAGTTTACTTGCCTGTGAACTGTATCTAGTCTTTCCCTGAAAATATTTAAGCCTATTGTTTAAATTGTCACTTTAGTATTGCATGGTTTAGGGAGGGAATAAAAAACTTGCTGAGATGTATCATGATGATGTGGCAAAGCTTTTTGATTAAAACATGGCTTCTCGTTTTTTTGGTCATATGTAGTGGAAAACTTATCAGTTACAATTATATGCATTTGAAATGAATCTAATACATTGTTTTATGGTTTAAATAGCCTCATCATCTATATAACACTATGCCTTGGAAAGGAAAGAAGAAGGTTCAAGCCACAGAGGATGATCCAGAAGTGGAGGTCATAACACGATTAGAAATCATATACGAAGATGCAAAAGCTGTTACTGGCAGTGAAACTGAGTACAGATGGGGGAATATCTACCAAATTATCAAGGACCAGAGCATCCCAGATCCGGTGTTAGAGGATTGTCCAATATACGCAAACATAGAAAGGTCAGCTATTATGAAGTCTTGCACACGACCAGAAATATTTCCATGTGGAGAAGTGATCGGCTGGATCCTCCCAAAGGCAGATGTAACCAAGATGATTCTGTCAAATATGGATGGAAAAGGTTTTGCCACTTATATCCTGACTTATCTAGCTCAAGCCTACAAGATTCCCACTCCTAAGATTTACCTAACATAAAAGTGGTTAAAAGAGATAGACCTTGATATTTTTTACTGTGTCCGAAGAATGTTGATCCACGGTAAGCAGTTTCGGATGAGGTCTACCGAGGAATATGAAACCGTGAACTTGCGCACTCCTTATAAGATGTTAGCTTTGATGTTGAACACGATTTTCGGGCAAGCAAATGGGAAGTATTACAAAATAAGTTGGGTTCCAGTGATTGTCTTTGTGGCCACTCAAGGTACCATTTTTAACTGGGCTGGTATAATGTCCAACAACTTGGCCTCATGTAGAAGAACAGTTCTTGGAGGTATCTCACAAAAGACGTCAGAGTTCTATATGAGCTCTTTTCTGATTGATTCCATTTTGTGCATTCAGCAGTTACCTACACTAAATTGCCAGTGGGATGAGACCAAAACCCCTGTTTATTCTGCATACCAGTTGTTTTGGGCACATAAGTACTTCAGCCATTATAAGAGAATATGTGAAGATTTCATAATGCCACTGTACAAATTAATCTTCCTTATCGAATGCAACTGCATGTCTGAGGAAGCATTGAATATTGTAAAAGATGATGACCATTATTACCTAACAGAAGAAGGTCTATACCTAAGGATGTTTAGTGGAACTAGGGATCCTTCTCTTTTACTAAGATACGCCATGGACTATGTTGTTCACAAAGAAGTGGTGAGGCAACTTTACATTGACGAGATTGGGAACTTCCTATTTGATTAGAAGAAGGCTGTGTACCCACCACTCCCATTCTATATAGGTAGATATAAGTTCTCCAAGGTGAAAAGTGCACCGGATTTTGTAAAGGAGTTAGAATATTTCCACTTTGGAGAAATAAGCTTTCATACAAATGATTCAGAAGACAAGGTTGATAAATATTGTGCAGCATCAAGGGTACATTTTGAGTACACGAATTACTAGGATAAAAATGAAGAAATATTCCACAATTCCTGCAATATGACAACTTTAAGAAAAATATTCAATCAAAAGATAAAAGTAGTAGGCGGCAAAGGAAGCAGTAGTAAAGCTGCTAAGTAGAAAAAGAAACAAGAAGAAGAAGAAGCAAAAAAGAGAGAGGAAGAAGCCCTTAAACTATTGCAAGAAGCAGAGCAGTGGTTATCGAATCAGGAACAACAGAAGAAACAAGAGGAAGAAGCACAAAAAATGGAGGAAGAGTTTGAAATGTTAAGACTGGAAGCAGCTGATTGGGAAAGAGACCAAGCAAAGAAAGCAGCTAAAGAGCTTCAGAAAAAAGGAGCAAGAGGAACAAGATCGTTCCATTATTGAGCAGAAAAAATCTCATGATGATGATTCGTTAGAGTCATTTGTCCCATATAGTAGCACAACTATATAAGATCCAGCTCCAACATTAGAGTTTGGGATAATTCCTTTCATAGCGTCTCAAGCTCAGGAAGTAGCTGATTTAAATACAATTTTCTATGACAAAAATAAGAAAAGAATTGTCATGAGAATAGAGAAGAGGGCGGACACCGGGAATAAGTAAGAAATTATGGTAAATGAGAAAATAGTCATCCATGGGACTGGCAAGGACCCTAAACTCCTTGCAAGGGCAGGTGTAGCCTCAACCCTTGCAAATGTAGATAATGTGTATAGAATAGTGGACGATTTGGAAGAATATAAGAAGAAGGTATCTCAAATGAAGGAGAATTTAAAGAAGGAAAGAGGTGAAGGACAAATCCTGAAAAGGAAACACGAAGACAGTATTAGTGAGCTAGAGAAATTGAGAGAGGCATGCCAAGTTCTGCAATCTGACAAGGATTCCCTAGTATTATCAGTAAATATCATTGAAGGAGAAAAGAAGGATCTCGAGAAGTAGGTTGCAGAAGTAGAACAGAAAGGAGATGCAACAAACAAAAGGGTTGAAGAGCTAGAGGCTCAGAACAATTCACTAAAAGAGAAACTCCAAGAAGAAAACGAGAAACATATAGATATCACCCCTTTCCGAAATCAAGCATCAGTGCTACAAAAGGGAATAAATCAGATTTTGTTGAGGCTAGCAGGGGACATGTACATAATTAAACAAATTGAGGCTAGGTTGAAAGAGCTAGCACTCAGCTCATCAGAATTCTTGAAGAGGTTATCAGATGTGGTTAAACTTGTGAAGAACTAGCTAGCATGGATAAGAGCCAACCTAAATTTTCCAGCAAATATGCCCAAGAAGACTACAGGGATTCTGAAGTTGGAAGTGGCCATATTGAATTTTGGGTGTAAAGCAGCAGTCAGATTAGACATAGCTATTGATAGAACTATTGAAAAGTGCAATGAATTCTACAAAGGCACATGTTCTGTTCACAATTAATGCATGGTTCTAACAGGCGCCTAGGACCAAGATTTCCCAGTCAAGGAGGAACATTTGAAGAACTTACAAGAGAGGTTGTTAAAAGGAGAAGAAATCATATCTAAACTTGAGGTTGTTAGTGAGGAATCTATTCAAACCTGGATTATACAAGCTTCAGGCCACAAGCACCTGTTGGAAGAATTGCTAAGTCAGAATTCACCCAAAGTGAAAGAGATCGAGTCCTAATTGTCAAAGCATGAAGTGGCAGTGCATGTACTGGAGCCAGATGAATATCGAGTCATCAGTGAAGAAGCCCAAGCATGGAGTGTTTTCATCAAGACACCAACTGGGCCCACTTAAATTTGTTTTATTCACAAACTGAGAATTATGTAACATTTTGTATTTATTCCTTTTTCTAGTAAATACACTAAAAGATGAAATTTTGTAAATGAAGAGTCGAGGAAGCCTAAGAGGTTGGGGAAAATTAAGAGTCATTTTGTAATTTGTATAAGTAGGGGTAAAGTAGATGAAAGCAAGACTTTTTGCTAGCATAGTTACTGAAGCTTGTCGTAAGAAGAACTATTTCCTTTTATAATGAAGAAGGTGGAATTTTGCTGGAGAGAGTATTGCATAAGTATCAAAGCATGTTGTGTAAAGATGAATGGAGAACTATTTCTTGTTTAGCGTTATATACAATCTTTGAGATCATTCCTAACCCTCTGAACTACTTCTGAGTTATGACTGATTTTATGTTATGTGATGAATCTTATGCAATAATGAATGATGAATGTTTTAGTATCATTGAGCTACCTTTGTGTTAAATTTTTGCTGTATGTATGTATCCTGGATTTATCAACTATCTGTAAAGTTATTTATGCAAACAGTACATTACATCATTCATTCTTAGTTAATATCAACCTTGCTCCATGGGGATAGGCTAGACTAGATTTAGATTAGTTGTTATGTTTATGTTACTTGCATTTAATCTAGGCACTTGCATTTCATACATAAAAGATAAAATATATAAATGGTTGATCGTGCCTCAATTGGTAAAAAGATATTTAAGAATAGACTTTAATTCTACGGTAGCTGGACCGCAAACTAGATGGATTCCCCATACCAAATGATAAGTGATCTATTTGGGAACGGTTATTGGGGAGAATCCCTACTGTCGACACCTGGGATTTTTCTAGGCATCAACAGTTTTTGGCACTAAAAGGAGGGCCGACAGTGCATGGCTGGCCAAGGAAATTTGTTTTCTCGATAATACTCCACTGGTGATAGTTCTGAAACTAGTTTTCCCAAGGATTCCAGTCCTAAAAGAAAATATAATCCTGAGTTAGAAGTTCAAGAGTACCTTTATCCTATTTCTCTCAAAGTAGTCAACGATTTAAGAAGAATCACAAGGTTATATGTGAAGAAGCTTGGAGGATTGCTGAGTATCCCTGACTTACCTAGAAGACAAGCTCACAGAAGAGAATGCTCTTTCATAGAAGATTTAGTGTTAGTCAGAGATTTTGAAGAACTGGTAGATTTAACCTTGTAGGAAATTGTTCAACCTCTTGACCAGTTGGGGCCTAATTCCCCACCTTGTTCACCTGTTTGAACCCATCTTCAGTCTCCACCTCGAATCATGGCTGGAAATGTGGCTGTAAATGCACCTGTCAATTCAAATGCTAATCAGCCACCTCCACCACTAGCTTGGAGGGCCAAAACCCCTCTTAACTTGGATGCTCTGTTAAATAATCTGTCGGCCCACCCTGAGAAATCAGTACCTAAGTTTGACCTGACATAAGGAATTGATGTGGATAATCATTTACAAAGTTTTTTTTAGCCCTTGAATTTTTATCAGTAGTAGAACACGAATATGTAGTATGCAGACTGTTTCCACATACCCTTAAAGGAAAAGCAACATCATGGTATTTTGTCCTGCAAGCAAATTCAATCACAAACTGGAATACGTTTGAAAGACTATTTAAGAATAAGTTTGGATGCCAAAGAACCACAACTACTTTGATGAAAGAATTACTTTCTCTAAAGATGGAGAAAAAAGAGAAAGTGCTTGATTTTAATCATAGGTTCTCTCATCATTTGAATAATTTTAGTACCGCTATATTTCCTGCCAAAGAGACATTAATGGAATATTACTCTTCAACGCTTTCGCCAGAGATAGCAATGTTTGTAAAATGGTCGGTAAAACCTTCATTGTTGGAAACCTATGAAGAATCTAAGAAGGTAGAAGAGGAACTCGAAAGTATAAATAAACAGTCTACAGATTCAGATACAAATTTTTTTAATAAGAAGCCTTTGTTGTTGACTAAACCCAAAGAGGAATGATCAAACAAATCAGAAAATGTGCTTAAAATGGTACAAAATATCTCAAACAAGATTGTTAACTTAGAAAAAGATAAAGAAGCAAGTTCTTCTAGAAAACCATTTAAACAATTTTTGAAGAAAAAAGAGGAAAATAGTCCATCCCAACCACCCACCAATGGCTCTTCTGTGGTGAACCTCACTGAGGTTGGTATGGATAATTTTTGTACTTTTCACTAGCAACCCCATTTTGAGAAGAGTTTCCCTCAGTGGATTAATTCTATGAAACTAGTCTTGAAACATCTATTAGATGTTCAACTAATAGATTCTGAAGTTAAGGAAGAAATGAAATTGAAACAGAAACAACTTTGGAAGAAACTACTATGAAATTGAAACAGAAACAACTTCGGAAGAAACTACTATGGTTTTGTGGGACTGTATGACCACGTTGGGGTTAGAAGAAGAAGAACCCATTGAAGAAATACAACTTTCGGTAGTAAACATCACAACAAGAAGTCAGGGACCAATAACAGATGGGAGTATATTGCCTAAGATTAATAAGTTCCAAGAAAGTATGAGAAAGCTTGCCAATAAGACTCAAAACCCACCAATACCTGAAAAGTATATAGAAAAGCAAAAAGCTCAAACACTAAGTAGACCAGCAAAGGTTGTGGAGAATAAGTCAAACAATAATACCAAAATCTCAGTGGAACTAGAAATGGGAGATGATATATTAGAAGATATTAAGAAAACCAAGGAAAATATTTTGTTATTTGGAATGTGTAATTTACTGCAACAAAAGAAGAAATTTTTGGAAGCCTTGGACCCCCAACCGAAAAAAACTCAAGACAATGTCCCATTAGATAAAGAGATAAATGAATCCACCATTGGAGGAAAGTCTAAGTCTTGAACTAAGCCATTCCTGCTGACCTTTGAAATTTTTAATTTGAATTTACACAATTATCTGGTTGATTCTGGAGCATCTTTGAATGTCATGCCCTTGTTAGTTTGTAAAAAGATAAATGGGAAACCTACCCCTTTCTACCAGTCAAATTATTCAGTTGGACAGAACTGTAGTTAAAGTGGCAAGTGAGTTGAAAAATGTATTGATTCGATTAGCAATTGATGAAAGAGTTTGTTAGTACATAGATATTATGGTAGTAGAAATCCCTAAAGCCTATGGTTTAATACTGAGTAGGGATTGTTCTAAAAATCTTAATAGGTATTTTGCAACAGATTGGTTGCACTTGTGGTTACCTTACAAAGGTTGTCAAAATCAGATTAAAGTACTAAGAGAACCACACACGAAATATAATGTGACGCAGCTTGAAGGAAAAAATGAACCAATGACTTTCACACATTCCGGTTTGGGAAATTGTTTTTTAGAACTTGAACCAGGAAATTTTCAGGCAGAAGAGGCCAATAGTGAGTCAGATGAACAATCCGATCTCCTTCAGTTTTCACGGACTGACAATATTGATTATAATATAGCTAATTTAGTTTTTTTCTTCTTCAGAAAATAGAGCTAGTGCTTTAGAAGTAGAAAATCAGTTTTGGTTATTGTATTTTGATGGTTCAAAAACTCAAGAAGGGTCGGGGGCCGATTGTGTCCTAAATGATCCAGAAAAAATAAACATTTTTTTAATATTGTAGATTAGAATTTGAATGCACGAATAATACGGCTGAATATGAAGCACTGATTCAAGGATTAAAAAAGGCACAGTGAGTTTAAAGTTAGGAATTTAAAAGTCTTTGCATACTCTGAAATAATTGTAAAGCAGGTCCACAATACAGTCCATTGCTTATCTCCTCATTTAAAAGGATATCAAAATGAAGTTTGGGGACTCAACAAATTTTGATTCTTTTGATATTAATTCTATTCCTAGACTAAAAAATGCAGCAGGTGATTTATTAGCTACCTCTGCTGCAAGGTTGGTGCCCACGAATAAAAAATGTTCAATTGAATTGATTTTCAGGTCAACTGTATTTGATAATGTCACCAATCTCAGAGTATTTGATGATGACCAACAGATTTTGGAATTCTTAACAAATGAGGAAAACTTTAAAGATGCAGTTATGGATGATGAGGAACACCAGGAGAATATTTAGAATGGTAATTTCATACCAAAAGGGGTAAGGACATTAGAGGGGATGTTTGATCTAAATAAAAAATTCCAAAGGCTAGTGAACGTCAAAACACACAGCTCATCCATGCAGTATGAGCTGATCAATTTGGGAACAAAGGCTGAACCCAAGTATGTCAACTTGGGGAATGTTGTTTTCTGGGTGAAAGAAGTAAGTCCATCAATTTATTTCAGTAGTATAAGGATGTATTTGCTTGGACTTATGATGATCTGAAGACATATGACACTCGCATAATCCAACACATCATTCCTATTAAAGCGGGTGTAAAGCCTTTCCAGTAGTAGCTTCGGAAGATGCATCCTAAGCTGGAATCCATGATTCAAAGTGAATGGAAGAAATTACTTGATTGCAAAATTATTTTCAAGGTTAGACATTCAGAATGGGTAGCGAAATTGGTACCAGTGAGGAATAAGTATGGAGAAATAAGACTATGTGTGGATTTTAGAAATCGGAATCTTGCTTCAGACAAAGACAATTATCTAGTCCCTCCAATGGAGCATATTTTGCAGATGGTGTCAGGATCTGAGTTATTCTCCTTGTTGGATGGGTTTTCAGGCTACAATCAAGTATTGGTAGCAGAAAAAGATAGGATGAAAACTACATTTCGTACAAAGTGGGGAACCTTTGCCTATAGGAGAATGCCCTTTGGATTAATTAATGCTGGAGCCAGTTTCCAAAGGGCCATGGACATAGATTTTCGGGGACTGATAGGCCATAGTGTGGTGGTCTATTTGGATTATGTAACATTGTTTTCAAAGAAAAGAGAAGAACATCCATATCATTTAAAACAAATTTTTGAGCGTTGTCAAAAATACAGTATCTCTTTGAATCCCAAGAAATGTGTTTTTGTGGTGCTGGAAGGAAAGCTATTGGGTCATGTCATTTCTAAAAGGGGGATCTCCATAGACCTATAAAGGATTGAAGCGATAGTGTAGATTCCCTTTCCCCACAATAATAAGGGTATGTAATCGTTTATGGGGACCATTAATTTTGTGCGAAGGTTTGAGCCTGATTTTGCACAAATAGTCAAACCTTTGCAGCAGATGGTTAAGTAAAATGTGCAGTTTAAATGGACCGATGTAGAAAATGATGCATTTACTAATATCAAAATAGCAGTAGCACATGCACCTTCACTTAGAAGTCCTGATTTCGATAAAGATTTCATATTGTACACTTTTGCTTATGATAATTCACTTGCAGCGGTGCTGGCGCAAAAGGAAGAAGGGGGAGATGAATTCCCTATTTCATTTATGAGCACTAGTATGCAAGGTGTTGAATTGAACCACCCCACCATCGACAAGCAAGCTTACACAGTGTTTAAAGTGGTAAAGCAATTCAGGCCATATATACTTAAGAATCAGACTAAAGTGGTTGTTCCTCACCCAGCAGTCCGAAGCCTCTTCGTGCAAAAGGATTTGGTTGAGAGAAAAGGAAATTGGGTTACAACTCTACAAGAATACGATTTAGAGTTTAATCCAACAACCATTATTAAAGGACAATGAATTTACAAGATAATGGCTGAAACTCAGAATGGTGAGGAAAATGAGGCCGAAAT
Organism: Pseudotsuga menziesii; assembly: GCA_001517045.1. Lineage (NCBI taxonomy): Eukaryota > Viridiplantae > Streptophyta > Pinopsida > Pinales > Pinaceae > Pseudotsuga > Pseudotsuga menziesii. The sequence goes on along the minus strand of LPNX010294890.1, from coordinate 214,415 downwards.
TCATATGATTGACATGTGTCCTATTTTTACAACTCCAGAATCATGGTATAGAGACTTGATACATTATCTCAAGCAGGGTTATTTGCCAGAACATTGGATTTCAAAGCAAAGAATAGCACTACGGTTGAAATCAGCATCATATCAAGTAATTGATGGAGTTATTTTTAGAAATAACTACGACGGAGTTTTACTGAGATGTTTAGAACATGAATATGCAACTAAAGTGGTTAAAGAATTGCATGATGGTCCTGCTGGAGGGCATTATTCAGGGGATACTACTGCCCACAAGATCTTAAGGGTAGGATACTATTGGCCAACCTTGTTCAAATATGCACATGAATATGTAAGGAAGTGTGATACATGCTAGCGTAGTGGAGGAAGACTTGTTAAAGAGGGTGGGCCATTACAACCAATTGTGGTTCCAGAACCATTTGAACAGTAGGGAATTGATATTATTGGAGAAATTAATCCCAATTCTTCAATGCAACACAAGTACGTCCTTACAATTACTGACTACTTCACTAGATGGGTGGAATCCATTCCACTACTGAAAGTAAATGAAGATGTAGTGATATATTTCTTGCAAGAACATATTATGACTAGGTTTGGGGTTCCAATTTCCCTGGTTTTTGACAATGCATCTTAATTTTCATTAAGTAAACTTACAGAATTTTCTAATGATAAAGGAATGAAGTTACATTATTCTGCTAATTATTATCCCCAAGGCAACGGATTAGCTGAATCTACCAATAAAATTCTCATTAGAATTCTGAAGAAGACTGTCATAGAAAACCAAAGAAGTTGGAATATAGCTCTCTTGAATGCACTCTGGGATGATAGAGTCACACCAAAAAATTCTTTAGGAGTCTCACCATACACTCTAGTCTATGGAAAGGAAGCCATTTTTCCACCAAAAATTTTACTCCCGTCCTCCCAATTAGCCCAAACTTCAAGAGGATCCAACCGTGAAGTATTACAAGTCAGAATCAATACCTTTCTTAATTTAGAAGAGTCTAGGCTCAAAGCTAAAGAAATATTTAAACACCAGCTGGAGATTGTGAAGAGATGGTTTGACAAGCGTAAGTCTGGAAATGAGAGTTTCAAAGTGGGATATTAAGTCCTAAAATGGGATCACCCTCATGATGAAAAGAGTAAGCACACTAAGTTTCAACATCTTTGGGTTAGCCCATTTTTTATTATTGTAAAGTTAGGCTCCTCAACATATAAACTTCAGGATTTGCAAGGATGGGAAGAGAATTTTCCTGTCAATGGCTTAGTTCTCAAACCTTACTTTAGCTAGTATTTTGAAACAACCCTTCTGTACACAAATAAACCTTTTGTTTGATTGCTTTAATTAATTTTCTTTGTTTTTTGTTGTTTTGATTTATTCTAGTGTTTTGTTGTTTTTTCTATGCTTTACTCTAGTTTATTTTAATAAATCAACTCATCATTTGGTGTTGGAATACATTGGGATTTGAACAAACTATGGATATTTTAAAGCCAGGAACTGCTTATTGGATGTTGTCTATGTGAGAATTTATTATTACATGATTATTTAATTTGATAGATCTTGGAAGGAAAGTTATTTTAGGAACACGTTGAAGTCCTATTTTAAACCCTGTTAAATAACCAAGTGGGAGAAGTCTAGAATACTATTTTGAGGCTCCATCCACTTCACCTTAATATCTGTCCTAGGAATCTTGCAGCTAAGGATCCACGGAAAGGAAGCGGGACATACATGTGTATGGTATTCAAAATAATCCCATACCACAAATTAAAGCCATAAGGATCAAGAGTCAAGTTCCCCAAAAGAAAAGATGTGTCAAAAAGTGCAATGAAGCATAAATTAGTAAATAAAAGGATTTCTCAAAGGTTCTTCTCCATCTGTGAGCTGAACAAATTATCACTCACACAAAAGGACACCATGGATGGAAGAAACTCAGTCAAATCTCAAATGTAAAGAGAGAAATCCGGGAAGACTAAACAGACAAAAGTATGAAAGCATCAAAATAATGTAAAAGGCATGGGATGAGGAACAAACAAATATACTTGTCCTAATCCTATTACAATCCTGTGGTGTCCCAACAAAAAGCAACCAAATGCAGAGGCACATGAATCTCATATTTTTGCCTTGGAATAGTTATAAAGATTTTGAAATATTGGTTGCCTTATCCCAGTGGACTGAAATCAATGACAAGTTCTGAATCTTACATTCCTTGAAGGTCTGGATTATTAAATCATTGCTTAAAGAAAATCGAGGAAAATGGATCTAAACAAAGTGTCATAAAGCAGTTTTATGTTTCAAAATCTAGTTTTTTCAGAGATATGTGTTCACCAGTTAGTCTCCATTTGTTGCTGCTGCAACCACCACCCCAATTTTTTTATGTTTTAGCCCCCCCCCCACCTTTTTTACTTGAAATTATAGCTTTTAAGTATTAAAAGTTTTCCTTCATCCTCCAAGAATTGCTACATAACTTAGTTTTTGTTGTGAGTTGTTTTCTTTGTTAAAAGAAATAACTCTTTCTTTCCACCTGATGTATTGGATGAACTCATGGAGTTTATTCGACGTAGCGGAAGGGTTGTTTTTTGGCTTGCCAAACTTTTGCTTCTTGAGTGATTTCTGGAAGACTTGCGATAGTTTTTCGACTCTTCAGCCGAGCTCCTGTCTATGGTATTGATGATATCAGATGAAAGTTTCTGATTCTCTCCAGGTGGTTGTCAGTATACTTTCTGATACACCAGATCGGCTTTGTTATCTCCCAAAATAAAATGAATTTATTTTGATAGTATGAAGAATTTTAAGTTATGCAATGAAGGATATGAAGATCACTAACAGTTTTGAAAGCCTCTATTTTTGATGCAAATCTCACAAAGTTGTGACTTCAGTGGCTTGGGTGAGGATCAAAACATCTCATTAGCCACCGAAAGATGGAAGATAAATAATAGGTGGAAGACCCCTTCTGTAGTCAGGCGTATTGCTAAACTTTTCACTGCCATCAGAGCATTTTCTAAATAGCAATCAGAAGACGTACATACTACAGATCGGCGAGATAAAGCTGAAGAGTTTCCATAGTGTCGATGTTGGAAGACACTAGTTGATGGCACAATAGTCCACTAGGGTGCCGAAACGGTGGGAAACCAAATGAATACGGATTCCACCACAACATAAAATTTCAGCGATCGAAGGATCAAGGGACTAACGTTGCAAAGTTTTAGTTCACTATGACGCCGCAACTACGAAGGAAAGATAGACTACGGGTTCTGCAATGTGATGAAAATTTCAGTGATCGAGCAAGAATCATTCCGATAACGCATAACAAAAAATCATCGTCGATCGGAATAACTAAAGACTATGCAGTGGAAATTGCAACAACTAATTGTCGGCACAATAGTCCACTAAGGAGCCACAACTGCGGATAAGAGAATGATTAAAGGCTTCGATGGAAACTCCTACTCACCTCCGATAGCGATGAAAGTAGTGTGGGATTTGAAAACACTAAGGTATAGGAGAGATAGTAAGCTATGGGGCCGAAACCGCGGAAGAGAAATAGACAAGGCTTCTGATCAATTGACAGAAAAGCATTCTGATAGCGCAACAAGGAGAAATCATCGGCGATCGGGAAAGCTGAGAACTACAGATCGATGAATTTAAGACTAAACTCCTTCTCAGTGTCGGTAGCACATAAGACTAAAGCTCTGATTCACACATCGTCAATCAACTTCTGGAAGGGTTAAATTTAGTTCATTTTACCTTTGAAACTGCGGCAACGTTAAGATAAAGGTTCTTATGCATTATTTACTATGGCCCCCGATCGCCGATGTGTTAGTTATAAAGAATGTCGATGCGCTGAGATTAGGAGCGCAGATTGGATAAAAGAAGAATCCATTGCAACACTTGTGATCTAAGGAGCGCCGACACTGCGGCAACAAAGAGACTTGGGGTGCTGATAGAACATAGGAAAAATCCTTCGATTAGCGACCATGGTGGTAAATGGTAGAAAAATAGAGACTTGGAGTACCGAATATGTGGCGACAAGATAAAGAAAAATTCAGCCGATTAAATGAGGAAAATCACTTCAGTAAACGCAGAGACACTGGGTGTTGGCGGTAATTTCACAGCAAACCAGCAGTGGTGGTTATTAGCTACCAATTCAGTCATTAAAAGATCGCCCAATGAACTAGATCTTTGCATTAGATAAACAAACAGTTAGTAAGGGTTTGAAGCCCTAATCTGGAAAAAAACTATTACTTTCAATTATTTTGATGTAAACAGATCGGATTTTCAGGATCTGTAGCTTTTGTAAAAGGCTATAAAGGCCATGATTAATTTATGAATAAAGGTTCAACTCTGGGGATTTATAAGCCCATCCTATTAGCAAGCGTCTCATTTGGTTTATTCATAATATGAGCTCTTTTGTTGTGATTTGTTCAGCCATCTTCTTTATCATTACTGTACTTAAGCCTGAATGTGCATTTAGGTGATTTCAAGTTGATTAAAATCCAATAGCTGCCATCCTATTGGTAAGTTTATGCCATTTGATTGATACGTACCATTCTTGTCAGGTTTTAGCCATTTGTATGCATGTGTTATTCGTGTAAGTCTGTTAGCTTGGTGAGTTCTCCATTCCTGCACCTTTTTGTCAAACTACTGAACAAGTTGTAACTAAAATCCTTGTGATTGAGTGAACCTCATGCATGTACTGAGAGTGGGAGGTTATATAGGTTATTTGGCTTGATCCAATTCAAAAAAACCCTAAAAACAATTTAAGTTACCAGGCATCCTCGAGATACAACCTAGAGGATTTTCCTGGAGTGATAACAAAGTGGCGCCATTGCTGGGAAGAGGAGATTGAAGCTTAGCTTCCCTGGGAGACGACATAGATCCATGCTTTGATGATAGAGAAGGCTTGGACATTATTACGGTTCTAATAATCTATCTGGTGACTCCATTGATAAAAGGTGGCTTCAAGAAGACCAAGTACTAGAGCAAACCCAAAGGGGCCACCAGCAACACCCATTTCAGATCCAGAAGAAATCTTGAGGAAAGCTAGGGCTTTACTAAGACAGACCAGCAATGCTGCACAGAACGCTACATCAGGTATTTCAAGAAATATTTCTACTGTTATTTATTCTGCTGAAACTCTTAATTCCTAGAAATTTTTTATATTAGAAAAATCTAGGGCTTGGGCATCTTCAAGCACTGCTGCTTGTGAAGATCTAATCCCTGTTGACTCCACTGGGATAAGTATACCACCACCTTCTCGGAAAATATTTTCATCAGTGCTGCCTTCCACATCCCTCTCGATACCCATTTCCAATATGGCTACCCCTAAATTATCCAAGATGGAAATGATCCTAGTAGCTAGGTATGCACCCCTTGTTTTGCCAAATCCTCCCGTAGCCATGCCTACCAGGGATTACCTCAAGTATATGTCTAAGTTTACAGGGGAAGGGGATTTCACTGCTGATGAACATCTAGAGGCTTTTTATAGTTATGCTGAAAATATAAATATAGTACAAGAAGATGTATGGACCAGAGTCTTTGTGCAAAGCCTAGATGGCCTAGCTAGAAAGTGGTTTAAGGAACTACCTGCTGGGTCAGTGGCAGGCATAGAGGCCCTAGATGACATTTTCCTAAAACATTTGGGAGAAAGGAGAGACCACCTCTACTATATCACAGAATTCGGCAACCTGAGAAGAGAAAATGGTGAGTCTGTCTCCAATTTTACCAAAATATTCAATAACATGCACAGCAAGATCCCCATTGAAATTAAGCCCACTGGTGCCTTAGCTATGATAACTTATGCAAATGCCTTTGAATCTGACTTTGGCTACTTCTCAGAGAAAGTAGGTCTGCCTCCTTATCACTCATGTAGGATGCTGCCCTAGAGGTAGAGTCAAACATTCTGGCATCTCAGAAGGTCAAAGGGAAGGTAGAAAGGACAAAGCAGCCAATAAACTATGGTGGCTCCTTTGCATCAGATAACAAGATTAAAAAAATGACCAAACTCTTGGATAACCAGACTGCTGAAATGTCAAAACTGAAGGACCAAGGACATATGCCAGTGAGGGGTAAGAGGCCATGTGACTTTTCTCCTCGAAACCCAAATTTTATTCCTTATAGAAGAGGAAACCCCCCTATTTAGATTCTCAGAAGGGAGAGAAATCAAGGGGAAGACCAGAGGATAAGAGCTCTGTTTCAGAATGTTGTATTAGAAGAAGATCTAGAATTCATTGAATATGAAGGAGAAGCTGAAGACAATATCCACTGCATGGAGGATGAGGTGGACTATTCTTTTCTGACCTAGGAAGAATATGAAGAAGCCCTGATTGATGAGCAAATCTCTGAAGAGGCCATCTATCAGGCTGATAGTCAGGAAGGTTACCAACTGAGGTCTAGGTTGGTTGCTCCCCTCAAGAAGAATGCTGCACCTGTCAAGTAGCTTTCTACACCTGCTAGAAAGGCTGCTTTTTTACCAAAGAAAGTGGCTGTTTCATCCAAAACATTGCTTAAACCAACACCTTCAGCCACCCCTGGTCAAGTCCAACTCAAACCTACAGCTCATGAGGCAAGGTTTCCAGATAAGCTACATTATGCTTTCAACCTTGAGTTTGAAATTAAAAAATTGAAAATCCCTTTCCCTTTAATTGAGTTGATGAAGAATGATGCATTTAAAACCTCCATTTTGAATTCCCTTCAGCCCAAGGTGCACGCTGACACTAACTTTGTAAATCTGCAAGACGACAAGTCTGTTGTAACCCTGGGCCCCATGATTGAAGACCTAAAGGACTCCTGCCCGCCATTCTATATATCCTTGAACATCCATGATAAAATCCTCCATAACTGTCTGCTAGATTCAGGGGCCTCTCACAACCTAATGCCAAAAGATGTGATGGATGAGATCGGCCTCATCATTACCAAGCCCTACCACGATTTATTCTCTTTTGACTCCAGGAAGGTAAACTGCTTGGGCCTCATCAAATATCTTGCTGTAAAATTAACCCAGCTGCCTTCAAAAAGCGTAATGATGGACATCATAGTGGCCGATATTCCCCCAAAATTCAGCCTCTTACTGTCTCGGTCATGGAGCAAAATATTAGGCAGCACCCTCCAGATGGATCTCACATATGCTACCATTCCCATGTTTGGAGGGGAAACTAAGCAGCTGTACAAAGAAAATCAGCTAGCATACATCATAAGCAAAGAGAGCTGCTCAGTGAATCACCCAATTGATGCCGTAGACACCGATTTCAGATCCTGTATTTTGCAAATTGATGATAATCAGCAGATTTCGGTTCATCTCATTGAGCCCACCCGTTCGTATCCAGAAGAAATCACCACAACAATCTGGACCATATATTTTGATGGGGCAAGCGCTCAGAACTCAGCAGGCGTGGGTATAGTCTTGATCTCCCCATCAAAGGAGAACATTCACCTATCTTACAAGCTCAATTTCAAAACCACCAACAACGTAGCAGAGTACGAAGCCTTGCTGCTGGGAGTTAAACCGGCCAAGGAGATGGGGATCATGTGCATGAAGATTTTTGGGGATGCAGACCTCATCATACAGCAAGTCAACAACACTTTTCAGATGAAAAATATCAGATTGAAGGCCTACAGGGACGAGGTATGGAAACTCAGAGACTCCTTTATGTTTTTTGAACTGCCATATATTCCTAGGGATTTGAATCACTTGGCTGATTCCCTAGCTGTCTCTACAAGTCTGTTTGTTCCCCCTTTACCTCGTAGACTCAACTATGATGTTCAGGTCAAGTACAGACCCTCTCTGCCAGACAATGTAAAATTTTGGAGGGTGTTTGAAGATGATGGGGAGCTTAGTAAATTCCTTCAGCTAGTAGGTGATTTCTCTGACATACACATAGACTAGGAAAACCTTAACGTGGAGGAATCCAAATGGCTCAAGTTAAAAGATAAGTTGACCGAGCAGAATATAGTCCAATTGTTCAGTAACTACATACCCCAAGGTCTAGTACCATTGGAATAACTGTTTGACCACAATGGCATCCCTTTCAAGCCTGCTAAAAGGGAGCTAGATCCTGTTATCCAAGAGCTAAACATAGGTAGCCAAAGCCATCCAAAACTGATAAATCTATCCGCTGGGCTGACTGCTAAACATAAGTCTAAATATTGTAGCTTGATAAAAGAGTTTGCTGATGTCTTTGCATGGGAGTATAGTGACCTAAAAACATATGACACCAACATCATCCAGCACAAGATTCATTTGGAGAAGGACACCATTCCTTTCAAACAGAAGCTAAGACCCATCAACCCTCTTCTATTACCAGTGATTGAGAAATAGATCCACCAGCTCCTCAAAGCCAAGATCATAATCCCCATCAGGTATTCCAAGTGTATTGCAAATCTAGTAGTGGTGAGAAAGAAAAATGGATAAATCAGGTTGTGTGTGGATTTTAGAAACCTGAACAAGTGTTCCAAAAAAGACAACTATCCACTGCCCAACATGGAACATCTGCTACAGAGAGTATTGAGGGCCAAGGTCATGTCCTTCCTTGATGGTTTCTCTAGATACAACCAAGTTGCTGTGCACCCAGATGACCAAGAGAAGACTTCCTTTACCACTCCCTAGGGCACCTTCATGTATGCTAAAATGCCATTTGAGCTAATAAATGTTGGGGCTACTTTTTAGTGAGCTATGGAACTAGATTTTGTAGGGCTAAAAGATAAATATGTGCTGATATATTTAGATGAATTAATAGTTTACTCTCACAACCATCATGATCATTTGCAACATTTAAGGAAGGTATTTCTGAAGTGCATAAGGTATGGAATATCACTGAACCCCAAGAAGTCCCAGTTTGTACTCAATGAAGGAAATCCCCTAGGCCACATAGTCTCAACTGAAGGTGTAAAGATCGATCTGGTAAGAGTGGAGGCCATTCAGTAGCTGTCAATACTAAGGTCAAAAAGAGACAGTCATTCCTTTTTAGGAAAGATAAACTTTGTCAAGAGATTCGTTCCAAATTTCTTTGAGTTGGTAAAGCACATAACAACCATGCTAAAAAATGATGCAGAACTAAAGTGGACTGACCAGGAAAGAAATTATTTTGAAGACATTAAGAAAGCCATCATGGAGGCCCCAACCCTGATTAGTCCCGACTATACCAAGGGTTTTTACATTTTCTCTTTTTCATCTTATGACACAGTGGCAGCTGTACTATTATGAAAGAATGATGAAGGTCTTGACCATCCAATTGCTTTCTTCAGAAAAACCCTGAGAGATGCTGAGCTAAAGTGTGGACCAATTTAGAAGTAGGCTTATGCTCTCATAAAATCTTTGAAGAACTTCAGAATCTACATTCTCCATGCAAAGGTCATTGCATATGTCCCTTCAGCTGCAGTGAAGGATGTTTTGACTCAGCCTGACATTGATGGGAAGAGAGCTAAGTGGATTGCCAAAATCATTGAGCTTGATGTAGAGGTGAAACCCAACAAGTTGGTAAAAGGATTAGGTCTGTCCAAACTCATGGCCAAAGAAAAATGTGAACTGTTGGGAATGAATTTCACATATGTCAGATCAGCAAAGGTACAGACTATGGTAGCAGCTGAAACATAAGTAAATCAAGATCAAAATAACAGTCCAGCAGTAGCCTAGAACATATCTTCATGTGAGTGGTACTCAAGTATCATTCAATTTTTGCTAAAATTAGAAGTTTCTCCTGATCTTACTCCTAACCAAGCATGAGCTCTTAAATTGAAATCTATTAAGTTTTTCATAATTGACAATTTGTTGTATTGGAAGGATCATTCTGGAATTTTGTTAAGATGTCTAGATAAAGAGGAATCAGAACAGGTCATGCATCACTTTCATTCCAGTACATGTGGAGGCCACCACTACTGGAAAACCATAGCCCACAAGATCTTAAAAGTAGGATACTATTGGCCAGCCCTATTTGCTGATCTATGCACTTTTTTAAGGGCCTGTGACCAATGCCAAAGATTTGTAGGGAAGCAGCAGCTCAAATCCTTGCCCCTTAGGCCTGTTACAGTGAATGAAAATTTTCAGCAATGGGGTCTAGATTTCATAGGTGAAATAAATCCATCTTCCAGTGGATAGCATACATGGATCTTAGTAGCCACTGACTACTTTACCAAATGGATAGAAGCAATACCCACCAGAAATGCCACTCATCAAGTCATCATGAGATTCTTATATGAGAACATCTTTAGCAGGTTTGGTTGCCCAGTAAGATTAGTGAGTGATAATGCACAGGATTTTAAGGTTGGAGCATTAGTTAAAATGTGTGAATCAATGGGTATTCAACTGGTGCACTCCACATCATATTACCCACAAGGCAATGGCCTGGCTGAGTCATCCAACAAAATCTTAGTCAGAATCATCAGGAAACTGCTAGAGACAAATCAGAAAAGCTGGGATTCAAAGCTTAAGTTTGCTTTATGGGATGATAGGGTGACAGAAAAAATATCCATAGGGACCTCTCCATTCAAGTTAGTCTATGGCACTGAGGCCATCTTCCCTATCCAGCTCACCCTTCCAGTGGCAAAGTTCTTTCAGGAAGAGGAAGATGAACCAAATGATATGATGAGAAGGATGATGGATTTGGTGGAGTTACAGCAAATCAGGGAGAAATTTGTAGAAAAATCAAAGGCTTATCAGCAGAGGATAAAGGGCATATTTGACAAAAGAGCAAAGGTAGACAACTTCCAGGTCGGAGATTGGGTCCTCAAATGGGATGCCGTCAGAAAGGACAAGGGGAAACATGGAAAATTTGACTCTTTATGGATTGGCACTTTTGTTATAGACCAGGTATATGAAAATAACAGCTTCAAATTGCTGAATTTGGAAGGTGAAGAAGTATTCGAGGGCCCAGTAAATGGGCGGTTCCTAAAACTCTATTTTATTTGAGGCTTTGAGGCCTTGTGATTGTAAATTAGTAGATAGTACGTTATTTTGCTTTTAGAATAAGACTCCATGCCCAATGGAACAATAAAGAATAGTGTTAAGTTGCTTAGTTGCTTTTAGGGAAAGGCATTTTGGTCTGGGGTTCTTGGGACCTCAGAGGGAGGTTCCCATCCCCGAGTAGGAGCCAGATGTTATCTCCCAAAATAAAATGAATTTATTTTGATAGTATGAAGAATTTTAAATCATGCAATGAAGGATATGAAGATCACTAACAGTTTTGAAAGCCTCTATTTTTTATGCAAATGTCACAAAGTTGTGACTTCAGTGGCTTGGGTGAGGATCAAAACATCTCATTAGCCGCCGAAATATGGAAGATAAATAACAGGTGGAAGACCCCTTCGGCAGTCAGGTGTATTACTAAACTTTTCACTGCCATTGGAGCATTTTCTAAACAGCAATCGGAATACGTACAGACTACAGATCGACGAGATAAAGCTGAATATTTTCCATAGTGTCGGCGTTAGAAGACACTAGTTGATGGCACAATAGTCCACTAGGGTGCCGAAACGGTGGGAAACCAACTTAATACGGGTTTCACCACAACATAAAATTTCGGCGATCGAAGGATCAAGGGACCAACGTTGCGGAGTTTTAGTTCACTGTGGCACCGCAACTGTAGAGGAACGATAGACTAAAGGTTTTGCAATGTGATGAACATTTCAGTGATTGGGAAAAAATCATTCCGATAGCACATAATAGAAAATCATCACCGTTCGGAATAATTAAAGACTACGTGGCGGAAATTGCAAACACTAATCGTTGGCACAATAGTCCACTAAGGAGCCGCAACTGTGGATAAGAGAATGATTAAAGCCTTCGATGGAAACTCCTACTCACCTCCGACAGCGATGAAAGTAGTGCAGGATTTGAAAACACTAAGGTATAGGAGAGATAGTCAACTAAGGGGCCAAAACTGTGGAAGACAAACATACAAGGCTTCCGATCAATTGACAGAAGAGAATTCTGATAGCGCAACAAGGAGAAATCATCGACGATTGGGAAAGCTGAGAACTACAGATCGACGAATTTAAGACTAAACTCCTCCGTAGTGTTGGCAACACAGAAGACTAAAGCTCCGATTCACACATCGTCAATCAACTTTCGGCAGGGTTAAATTTAGTTCGTTTTACCTCCAAAACTATGGAAACGTTAAGATAAAGGTTTCGATGCATTATTTACTATGGCTCCCGATCACCGATGTGTTAGTTATAAAGAACACCGATGCACTGAGATTAGGAGCACAGATTGGATAAAAGAAGAAGCCGTCGCAATGCTAGTGATCTAAGGAGCGCCGACACCGCGACAACAAAGAGACTTGGGGTACCGATAGAACAGAGGAAAAAGCCTCTGATCAGTGACCACGGCAGTAAATGACAGAAAAATAGAGACTTGGGGTGCCGAAACTGCGAAGACAAGATAAAGAAAAATCCAACCGATTAAATGAGGAAAATCACTTCAGTAAATGCAGAGACACTGGCTGTTGGCGGTAATTTCACAGCAAACCAGCAGTGGTGGTTATCAGCTACCACTTCAGTCATTAAAAGATCGCCCAATGAACTAGATATTTGCATTAGATAAACAAATAGTTAGTGTTTGTGCTAGAAATTGTTTCCAGGCCACAAAGAAACAAGCCAACACAATCTCAAATATTCAATCAAGTAAAACTAGGGTTTAGGGTTTTTTGAAAGGTTTTTCTGGTTATAAAGTTTGGTGACTGAAGGGAATACACTCATAAGCCAAGTAGGAACTAAATCATAAATAAATAAGAACATACATGCATAATATAATCACCATGTACCAATCATAATATAATCTTAAAGTTCATTCATAACTGACAAGCATTACAAGCAAAGAAACCATAAACCAACAATGAATATATCAGTCAAGTAGCTAAACAAGCTAAAACACAGACTGAAGGGTGATATAGATCATATATTTCATAATTCTGTTCAACAAATAAAGATGAGAGTTATGTACTTAGCTCATAAATAAGTCAAAGACCTCCTTAAGCCTGCCAAAAATCCAACCCTTTGCTCTCTTCCTCATCTACCTAAATACTGCTTCTAAAAAAAAAATCAGTTAGGGTTGAAACCCTAACTGTCTTCTACCTACTCATTGATGGGATGATGTGAAATTATAATTTACAAAATAAAGTATTTCTTCAAAAACATAACAAACAACTGACTAACTAAAGTATTTCTTAAAAGACATAACAATTAATTGACTAACTAACAAAATTCAAAGGTCTTTTGCAACTTCAGCTAGTAAGGATATTCCATCCAAAGCTTGGGCCTTCTTCCTGGCTCTCTTTTTCTCAGCTTACATATCTCCTAACCTTCTTGTAAGTTCTTCATTCTGCTTCTGTAGGATTTCAACAGTCAGCTTCAAATCTGCACACTGTAAATCTGAGATTCTCTTTCTTTTCAGGGCCTCCTTGGAGACTGCAGTAAGCTCTTGATAATGATCATTTACTTCTTGTAAATCCTCCCTGAGTCTTCTATTTGCTAAGATCAGACCATCATTAGTTTCCTGCATGTAATCCATTTGATTCCTGTATTGTTTGATGGTTCTTTGCAGGTTCTCCCTTTCTGAGTCAAAGGCCTTCCCTGTTGTGGTATCTTGCATCTCACTGGGAAACCATGGGATATCTAGCCTTCTGAAAATATCTTCATCTTCCTGTAGCAGCCTTGAAGACACACCATGAACAATAGGGTTTTCCTCACTCGCTGCTTCAGTAGGTGTAGATTTATCGTTCAAGTGTTGGTCTTCAGAATAAGACACTTCAGTTTCCTTTTTCTGTTGTTCTTTTATCATTTCACCCCTTAATTCCAAAAATACAGCTGAGAGTTTAGTCTCGGTGAGACTGGATTGTTTTTCTGTATTCAATGGCTTTTCATCTAAAGAATCATCACTAAGCACAGTTATTTCTTTTGAATTTAACCTAGGGTTTAAAAGCTTTTTCATATTCATCCTTAACTTGTTTTTAGGCCTAGTTTTTGGTCTCCAATCTGAGGCAAGTTCTTTCACCATCTTCAAATTTTTTCCTTGATGTCTTACTGTGGCTAACTCCACAGCTTTAATTTTGGTATTTATTTTCTTAGGTTTGACTGTCTTATCTTCTAGACTGGAAAATTCTCTGCATGAACCAACCCTAGTTCCAGTTTTGACAATGAATTCATCTTCTTTTAACAGATATCCTTCATCCTCTGATAGAATAGTGATTGGGATTCTTTGTTGGACCTGAATGTTTTCTTCCTTTACATCAATCTTCTCTGTGACAACAATTTTCTCCTCCATGAAAGTTTCTGCTGGTGCCCTATCTGGTACAGGCTGACCTTCCTTTTTTTCAAACAACAAACCTTTGCCTTTACTGTCAGCTGAAAACTTTTTAGGCTCATAGTCTACCTTCGAGGGTTCTGTCACCTCTTCAAGTTTAATATCCTTTTTGTCTTCAACTTTGATTTTCTGACCTAGTTTCTTAACTAGGGTTTTCCCTTTGTCTACATGTTTTTTTGGTCTGCTGCTCTTCCTGCTTAATTTGGAAACCAGACCAGAAAAGAAAATAATCCCATGTCTTCCCTTCTCTTTGTAGAGCAGCACTGATAATCAATTTGATCAAACCATGATGGAAAATAGACTGTGTAGTGTGATCTTGATGCCCCTTAACCCTGCTTGACATCTTCTACAAAAATTTAAACAAAAAGAAAGGAAGACTCATTCTGGATTCACGAACCATATGCTGTAAGAACCTAAAATGATATTTGAAGACATAGGCATATCTCCCTTCATAGGTGATATAGCTTTGTAGGACTTTAATGGGCTCCACCCACTCATCTCTAAAATTCTGGATTAGTATTCCTTTGCTCCAGTCTGGAGTAATGCCAGGTAAAAGGTACCTTTGGGCATTAAAGGTGAAAGGAAACTTTTTGAACCACATTTCACCTTGATTTCTGACTCTTGTAGCTTCAGCAACTAGCTCCACAGTCAACTTAAACTTTAGAGTATCAAATACTACCATGTCCTGGTTATAGCATTGGGAAAATTTATAAGAGACCTCAGTGTTATAGCCATCGATCTTCTTGAAGAAATCCAACCAACCAGCATTTTGAAAAAGCTCTGCACAACCTGGAAATTGGTCAACCCATTTCAGCTCAGTGGGCTCAGCCCTGTTGGTTTTGCCACTTTTTCCCATCTATTTTCAATGGCTGAAACCTGTGTAATTTTAAAGCCCTCTGAATGACCTAACAGCTCCTTTTTTCTCCTCAAGCTTCTAAGGTTTTGATAATTAGCTTTCTTCAATTCTCCTTGACTATTTTCTCTTGATTTTTTTAACAGTCTGTTTTTGTTTTCAATGCAGGGTAAGCTTTACATCAGGATTAAGTAATTTAGGTCAATAGATTGCCACAAACTCTTCAATAAAACTGCTGCTGAAATTAACTATCATCCAAGCTGTTTATTTCGATGCTAGACCATCTCTAGAATATATGAAAACATCTGTGTGTTATGGCTCTGCTCAAATAGTACACTTGGCTCCTTTTAATGCCACTTATGAGCTATCTATTTGCAAAAAGGACTTTGCATTAGTGCTCTCAAATGCCTGATTCTTAAATCAACTTGTGAATGTTTAACTAGTGGATGGAAAGATATGAGGGCAATCTAATATCTGCTAACTTTCTGTTTCAAATTACATTCAGCACAAACCAGTCAGCTTCTAGCACCTACTCAGACAAGGTCTGCATGCACTTAACATGCTCAACTCACTTATTGCATTGGTTACAAGTAACCAGTAAATCTGTGAAACCCTGGTTGCCACAAACTGAACAGAGCTTCGCCTTACCCCATTTTCAGGTCTTGACATGGTAATTGTTCAATGAAATTGCTATTTTTCAACTTATCACTTATTCCTGTCTTGTTGCAGACGTTTAAAATCAATCCTTGAGCTATCTGATTGTCAAATTTAACTATACAAGTGTCTTTGGGTCTCCAATTTGCTTCCAGCTGGTGCGACGAGAAATCCCTAAATCTTCTCTGTAACTGCAACTTCCAGATTTTAAGCAAATGTCCTCGCTCCACTTAGTCTCTAGTTTCGTAATGCATGTATGGAGAACTCCTTTCACTTCAATCTAGGCTTGTTTGTCTACCTGTCACAATTCGCCCAACTCTAACTAATGATTTGCCATGATCTCCTTCATGCTGTAAAACACACCTGTTTGCATGATCATTACTGAAGAAACACGTATCAAAACCCTTTAAGCATGTGATTAGTCATCTAAAAACCAAAATTGTGGGAGAAATTTGCTTAGAAAACGGTGATTTCGGCGCCCGCGATATTCTTATAGCGCCGCAATATAAACTTTTGGTAGTTGCGCTACAAGAATAATTTAAAATCAACTTTGGCACTTTTTAGTCATTATTTCCATTTTGAATGAGGTTTTAAATGTTAAACTTTGATCATGGTGCTATTTGTGAACTAATTACTTAACATAATGTCCTATAAAACCCTTCAAGACCTAAGAAGAACAAACCTAAAGGAAAACCTAAAGAAAAACTCAAAATCTCACTTAAAACCAAAAATTTTCTAAGGTAAGCAAATGAGCAAACTTTAAAAAAAAAAAAAAATCAAAATATAAAATTGAAGAAAAAAAGTTCACGACTTAACAGTTAGCAAGGGTTTGAAGCCCTAATCTGGAAAAAACTACTACTTTCAATTATTTTGATGTAAACAGATTGGATTTTCAGGATCTGTAGCTTTTGTAAAAGGCTATAAAGCCCATGATTAATTTATGAATAAAGGTTCGACTTTGGGGATTTATAAGCCCATCCTATTAGCAAGCATCTCATTTGGTTTATTCATAATACGAGCTCTTTTGTTGTGATTTGTGTAGCCATCTTCTTTATCATTACTGTACTTAAGCCTGAATGTGCATTTAGGTGATTTCAAGTTGATTAAAAGCCAATATCTGTCATCCTATTGGTAAGTTTATGCGATTTGATTGATAAGTACCATCCTTGTCAGGTTTTAGCCATTTGTATGCATGTGTTATGCGTGTAAGTCTGCTAGCTTGGTGAGTTCTCCATTCCTGCACCTTTTTGTCAAACTACTGAACAAGTTGTAACTAAAAGCCTTGTGATTGAGTGAGCCTCATGCATGTCCTGAAAGTGGGAGGTTATATAGGTTATCCGGCTTGATCCAATTCAAAAAAACCCTAAAAACAATTTAAGTTACCAGGAATCCTTAAGCTACAACCTAGAGGATTTTCCTGGAGTGATAACAGGCTTGTTGGTTTATTTTTCAATGTCCGCGGAAGAGTCTTTTTTTCCTACCCGCCCGTCGTTGGGGTTGCTTGTCCCTAAGTCTTCTGAAGAATTTTTTGCTGAGTCCTTTGTCGATGCTTAATATGCATAATCGGATGTGCAACTGATAGTGTTTCCGAAGAGTCTCCCAATGCCGGTGCGGATTGATAGTTGGTTACTTTACCGATGAAATATTCAAGTCATTACCCCGTCCCGGCAGGAAAAGTATGTAGCCACCCAAGGAGCATCAGATCCTTTCTAATATTTCACTCGAGGTCATCATTTCCTCTCTTGGGATCATTTTTGATGTAGTTCCTTTTGGTACCAATGGGGTTTTCCACCCGAGGCTCATTTATTACCTGTTGACGCTTGTTTTATTAAACCTTTTTAAGCTCATAGGTGAGTGCATTACAATTATTTTTGGTCGTTTGAGTCTATTTTTTCTTGTGCAGAGCTATCAACTATTGAATGGATCTAGTCAGCCAAGACCGCACCTGTTCCAACTCGCTTTAGCATCCAGGTAGGATCTCGACCCATTGCTTGTTTTTACGCTTGATGGGAGGTTGTAGTAGCTTGGTAGGGTTAGGTTTTTTCCATTTCGTGGTGAGTATTTAGACCTTGAGGTCAAAGATTTTTGTTTGAATTCCCATCGAATGATGAAACATTGATCTTTTTGCTTCTGGTTAGCTAGGGCCGCCGATTTTTCCTACCTACCCCAAGCTCTTTTTCACCCATCCCTCACCATGAGAGTTTCTCTGTCAGTAGTTTGCAGGAGGAGGACTATGGGAAGATGATCGTTTCACCGTCTGCACCACTCCTTCGTTTAACCAATGCGAGGATGGTGGGATTATGGTCATTGGTCGGGTTAGAATAGGGGTTTTAGTGGATTGTCGTTTTTTATTTCAGGCCGCGGGAGGAAGTTTTTGTTCTGAGTGAAATCCCTGACTATCAGTTTAGGTTTTCTTCCCAGTATTCATGGCTTTCCTTTTTACCCGTCGATGGTGTTAGGGTTACTCTGCCTAGGGATATACATTTCCATGAGAAAATCCTTAGTGGCCTTGAAATGGATTTTACTTGCTTGTGAACTGTATCTAGTCTTTCCCTGAAAATATTTAAGCCTGTTGTTTAAATTCTCACTTTAGTATTGCATGGTTTAGGGAGGGAATAAAAGACTTGCTGAGATGTATCGTGATGATGTGGTAAAGCTTTCTGATTAAAACATGGCTTCTCATTTTTTTGGTTATATGCAGTGGAAAACTTATCAGTTGCAATTATATGCATTTGAAATGAATATAATACATTGTTTTATGGTTTAAACAGCCTCACCATCTATATAACACTATGCCTCAGAAATGAAAGAAGAAGGTTCAAGCCACAGAGGATAATCTGGAAGTGGAGGTCATAACGCAAGTATAAATCATATATGAATATACCAAAGTTGTTATTGGCAGTGAAACTAAGTACAGATGGGGGTAGACCTACCAAATGATCAAGGACTGGAGTGTCCCAGATGCGGGGTTAGAGGATTTTCCAATATACGCAAAAATAGAAATGTCAACTATTATGAAGGCTTCCACACAACTGGAACTCTTTTCGTGTACATAAGTGATCAGCTGGATCCTCCCAAAGGTAGGAGTAACCAAGATGATTCTGTCAAATGTGGATGGACAAGGTTTTTCCTCTTATAGCCCGACTTATGTAGCTCAATCCTGGAAGCTTCCCGCTCCTCAGCTTTACCTAACAGAAAAGTGGTTAAAAGAGCTAGACCTTGGTATTTTTGACTATGTTTGACGAATTTTGATCCACCGTAAGCATTTTCGAATGAGGCCTACTGAGGAATATGAAACCGCCAACTTGCGCACTCCTTATAAGATATTAGAGTTGATGTTGAACACGATTTTCAGGCCAACAAATTGGAAGTATTACAAAATAAGCCGGGTGCTAGTGATTTTCTTTGTGGCCACTCAAGGTACCATTTTTAACTGGTCTAATATAATATCCAACAGCTTGTCCTCATGTATAAGTGCAACGCTTGGAGGTATCTCACAAAATAAGTTAGAGTTCTATATGAGCTCTTTTCTGATTGATTGCATTTTGTGCATTTAACAGTTCCCTGCACTGAATTGCCAGTGGGATAAGACCAAAACCCAGGTTTATTCTACATACCAGTTGTTTTGGGCACATAAATACTTCAACCATTATAAGAGCATCTGCGGAGATTTCATAATGACACTATACAAATTAATCTTCCTTACCGAATGCAACTACATGTATGAGGAAGCATTGAAAATTGTAGAAGATAACGACCATTATTACCTAATAAAAAAAGGCCTATACCTAAGGATGTTTGGCAGAACTAGGGCTCCTTCTCTTTTACCAATATACACCACGGAACACGTTGTTTACAAAGAAGTGGTGAGGCAGCTTTGCATTGATGGGATTGGGAAATTCCTATTTGATCAAAAGAAGGTTGTGTACCCACCACTCCCTTTCTATATAGGTAGCTATAAGTTCTCCAAGGTGAAAAGTGCACCAGATTTTGTAAAGGAGTTAGAATATTTCCACTTTGGAGAAATAAGCTTTCATAGAAATGATTCAGAAGACACGGTTGCTAACTATTGTGTAGCAGCAGGGTTACATTTTGAGTACATGAATTACTGGGATAAAAATGAAGAAATATTCCACAATGCTTGCAATATGACAGCTTTAAGAAGAATATTCAAGCAAAAGATAACAACTGTAGGTGGCAAAGGAAGCAGTAGTAAAGTTGCTATGTAGCAAAAGAAACAAGAAGAAGAAGATGCAAAAAAGAGAGAGGAAGAAGCCCTTAAAATATTGTAGGAAGTAGAGCGTCGGTTATCAAATCAGGAACAACAGAAGAAACAAGAGGAAGAAGCACAAAAAATGCAGGAAGAGGTTGAAAGGTTAAGACTGGAAGCAACTGATTGGGAAAGAGACGAAGCAGAGAAAGCAGCTGAAGAGCTTCAGAAAAAAGGAGCAGGAGGAACAAGATCATGCCATTCTTGAGCAGACACAATCTCATGATGATGATCCGTTAGAGCCATATGTCCCATATAGTAGCACAGCTATAGAAGATCCAGATCTAGCATTAGAGTTTGGGATAATTCTTTTCATACCATCTCAAGAGCAGGCAGTAGCTGATTTAAATACAATTTTCTATGACAGAAATAAGAAAAGAATTGTCATGAGAACAGAGAAGAGGGTGGACACCGGGGAGAAGCAAGAAATTATGGTAAATGATAAAACAGTCGTCCATGGGACTGACAAGGGCCCTAAAATCCTTGCAAGGGAAGGTGTAGCCTCAACCCTTGCAAATGTAGATAATGTGTATAGAATAGTGGACGATTTGGAAGAATATCAAAAGAAGGTATCTCAAATGAAGGATACTTTAAAGAAGGAAAGAGGTGAAGGACAAATCCTAAAAAGGAAACACAAAGACAGTATCAGTGAGCTAGAGAAATTGAGAGAGGCATGCCAAGGTTTGCAATCTGACAAGGATGCCCTGGTATTATCAGTAAATATCATTGAAGGAGAAAAGAAGGATCTCGAGAAGCAGGTTGCAGAAGTAAAACAGAAAGGAGATGCAACAAACAAAATGGTGGAAGAGCTAGAGGCTCAAAACAATTTGCTAAAAGAGCAACTCCAAGAAACAAAGGAGAAACATATAGATATTGCCCCTTTCTGGAATCAAGCATCGGTGCTACAAAAGGGAATAAATCAGATTTTGTTGAGGCTAGCAGGGGAGATGTACATAATTAAACAAATTGAGGCTAGGTTGAAAGAGCTAGCACTCATCTCATCAGAATTCTTGAAGAGGTTATCAGATGTGGTTGAACTTGTGAAGAATCAGCTAGCATGGATAGGAGCCAACCCGACTTTTCTAGCAAATATGCCCCAGAAGACTACAAGGAGTCTGAAGATGGAAGTGGCCATATTGAATTTCAGGTGTAAACCAGCAGTCAAATTAAACATAGCTATTGATAGAACTATTGAAAAGTGCACTAAATTCTATGAAGGAACATGTTCTATTCACAATCAATGCATGGTTCTAACAGGTGCCCGGGACCAAGATTTCCCAGTCAGGGAGGAACATTTGAAGAACTTACAAGAGATGTGGTTAAAAGGAAAAGAAATAATATCTAAACTTGAGGTTGTTAGTGAGGAAGCTATTGGAACCTGGATTATACAAGCTTCAGGCCACAAGCACCTGTTGGAAGAATTGCTAATTCAGAATGCACCTAAAGTGAAAGAGATCGAGTCCCAATTGTTAAAGCATGAGGTGGCAGTGTGTGTGGTGGAGCTGGCTGAATATTGAGTCATCAGTGAAGAAGCCCAAGCATGGAGCATTTTCATCAAGACACCAACTGGGCCCACTTAAATTTGTTTTATTCACAAACTAAGAATTATGTAACATTTGTATTTATTACTTTTTCTAGTAAATACACTAAAAGATGAAATTTTGTAAATGAAGAGTCAAGGAATCCGAAGAGGTTGGGGAAACTTAAGAGTCATTCTGTAATTTGTATAAGTAGGGGTAAAGTAGATTAAAGAAGGAATTTTTACTAGCATAGTTATTGAAGCTTGTTGTAAGAAGAACTATTTCCTTTTATAATGAAGAAGATGGAATTTTGCTGGAGAGAGTATTGCATAAGTCTCAAAGCATGTTGTCTAAAGATGAATGGAGAACTATTTCTTGTTTAGCATTATATACAATCTGTGAGATCGTTCCTAACCCTCTGAACTAATTTTGAGTTATGACTGATTTTATGTTATGTGATGAATCTTATGCAATAATGAATGATGGATATTTTAATATCACTGAGCTACCTCTGTGTTAACTTTCTGTTGTATGTATGTATCCTGGATTTATCAGCTATTAGTAAAGTTCTTTATGCAAACAATGCAGTACATCATTCATTCTTAGTTAATATCAACCTTGCTCCCTGGGGATAGGCTAGACTAGATTTAGATTAGTTGTTCTATTTTTGTTACTTGCATTTAATCTAGGCACTTGCATTTCATACATAAAAGATAAAATATATAAATGCTGGATAGGTTCGCAACCAGTAAAAAAAGATTTAAGAATACACTTTAAATCTATGGTATCTAGACCACAAACCGGACGGATTACCCATACCAAATGATAAGCGATCTATTTGGGAACGGTTACACGGGAGAATCCCTACTGTCGGGACCTGGGATTTTTCCAGGCATCAATAGGATGCTACTGCAAATGTTAAGAATATGGTTCTCTAATCATGTCATCATCAAAAGGAGAGATATAAATTCCATACTCTTCATGTGGCACTATAAAAAAGAAACCTTTCACCCATACTTCATTAGGATGAATGCTGAAAAATTTGGAAGTGTAGGATGTAGTAGAAAGAACCAACTCACCCAAATTATCAAAAATTGAAAAAATTTCATCATGTGAAGGATCCATAGGGGTAGGATTATGCACCTACCTTAAAAATGAAAAAATTTCCTCATGGGTTGTTTCCAAGGTGGTAGAATCATGCAGTTCTTCAAAAAGTGTGTAACCATTTTCAAGAGGCAACTCAATTTCCTCTTCCATCACTACTAGTGATTGGCTATCATCAATATCATATTCAAACACAACAAGAACCTACAATTTTTCATGTTTCTCATTATCCATCATGTCATGAGAATCCTCCAAGTAATCTACCATATGTCAATCTATTGGCCTCTTTTCCTTACTTACGTGAACCAAGTTCAACAACAACACAAAACCAACAAAACACCCAAATACTTCAGCCTGATGGAGCAAGCTCAGTCAGCAACACCCACAAGGAAGGAACAATATCACCCAATATATCTTAATGTGTACCTTCTAGAACCATGTTTCCACAGTTCGAGAGGGAGTACATTCCCTTGGCGCGCAACCAAGGTGCTGGACAAAGATGGAGGGTTGGAGTCTTTAACTACTTGATAGAGGTGCAACAGTGTGCCACAACCAACATGCGACACAACCTTGTCCTTAACAACCTTAGCAACTGGTGCAATAGTGCGACATGGCTGATTCCCTTAAAGTAAATGAGTGCGATGCGACTTATATCGTGACTTAACAATGTTTAAACATGAAATATTACACAATGCTCGACAATGCTTAGATATCCATTCATTCACTACTTATCAGTATTATGACATTCATTCAAACAATAACCATAAATAAGGTGAGTTAAGCAACATTCATCATTAACAAATAAGCATTCAACACAACATTCAATCATTCATTAACACAGGAAATAACGTGGAAACCCATATGGGAAAAATTACCAAGGTGCTCTTTATCTGGCATGAGAAATATAGGTAGGACATTGTAGTCTGCGACTTACAGAATGTTCTTAAGATATGGATTTTGTCTCATACTCTTCTTTCTCTCATGATCTCTGGTTTATTGCTTCTATATACTCCTACTGATTTGCACACAGCCTGGATTGACTCTTCTACTCTACTATATGCACACTCAGTTGCAGTTCAACTCCTACAAATGATTTGCGCACTCAGCTGCATATTCACGGGTCAACAACATTCTACTATCAGACTCCTCTCTGATATTTTACAATACTTCTTCTCTTACCAACTCTTAATGAAGATAACCCTTATATAGAGTGGGTTCCTCCTATTTATAGTGTTTACAAGACCGTACAGGCTCAGTTATTACAGACTTAAGTAGTTACAAAATATCTTCTATTACATTGATGACAGGCCATACTGGCCGCAAAATTCCTACATTACATTAACCATAGCCATAAATAGCCGCAGAAATGTCTTTTAGCTTGTCTGTACAGGTCATAATTAGCCAAAAAAATGTCCTTTAGTCTTTCATCGGCTTGTCCTTCTACAGTATTCCTTGACTTGCACCTGTTCAAACTTAACTCTTCTACCCTCCTCTTCCACCGACTCAGATCTTCCTTTCCTCATCGAATCGATCCTCGTAGCAGCTTGCTCTTGTTTACGCATTCTTCCATCATTTACCTGCTTTTCTTCCATCGCACTCCTTCTTTTCCTCTTGCACTTGCGTGTCAAATTATTCCTTGTACACTTTTCCTAGACCAACAGGCCCCCAACACTCACATGTGGCTCAACCTTAGCCACTAAGAAAAACTTAGCAAAATTTGAAGTCTCTGCAAAATTCAAGCTTCTGGCGTAGGTTGTGCCACAAGACCAACCTTGTCCTAAAAATCCTTCAAAATTTGTTGCACTCGAGAAAATTCTTCTGTTACTTCCTCCACCTACTTGGCCAAATGTTCCACATAGTTGGAACTGATTTGTTTTGACAATCCCTCTTCCAATGATTGAGTGATAAATTGTAGCTTCTGTTGTATAGGCTGAATAAGTCCTGTAACTCTTTCTACTTTTGACTGGTGTTCTGTCACCTCATCATTCCTTTTATGCTCCTGGTTGTGGAGAGTTTCAATTCCTGTGGTAGCTACTTCAACTCTGTGACCTTTGCGATCCTTTCTTTGATTGTCAAATTCTTCATGTCTGCCTTTACCACAACGATTTTCAAATTATATTGCCACACATCTTCCTTGATCTTCTCCACAGTCCCATCCTCCAAAAGCACTTCCCACATTGTGGAAATGACTTCAACTGCCTTAGTGTAGAGTTTTTCTCCTTTTCTTATCCTCTCAACATCCTCAGATGCTGTTTTGTTGTTCTCTTCAAGCACCTATGGAGGTGTTCTTGGTGTGTACCTCGCCTTTAAATAATCAACCTATCTCCATAGGTCTATAGCAATATGGGACAGGTGTGCTACCTTAGCGGCCGTATCAACATCTTCTTGGCCTTATTCTAAGGGAAACTCGACAAATTCTTCCTTGATGGCTTCAACAAGTGTAAGTTGGCTTTGTTCTCATGCCTCAATTTCCTGCTCTTTTTCTTGAAGGAGGGTCTTGCGCTCTTTCATCTTTCTCTTCTGCTTGGTAGTCTGATAGGCAAGAGAATTATCCACGATCCATATTTCGGTCGGAGCCGCATGTTGAATAGTATATACTTCATCTAGCGTGAGTTTAGAGAAATCCTTATACAGTGTCTCAAACCCATGGACAACATTATCAAACTCGGGCGTCCATGTCTCCATTGCTCATGCCTGGATGTCTATCTTTACCAGTGACAACATGAGTGGTGTTACTAACTCATCATTTGGATCCATGCCATAAGTCTCAGCCTCAACTGTGCTTTTGACCTCATTTATAGCCTTAGTCAGGGTATTGATATGGTCCACCAGTTTATCAGTTAGGCGCAACTACTTTTTACCTAGGCCCTTCAGACTAGACTTTGCGACCTCTACAATTTCTTCTAAAAGCAACCTTATGTCCTCCTCGATTAAATTGACAGTCTTAGACATCTTGCCAGCTTTGTACTTTTTATGTCATGACAGAGGCTGCTCTGTGTTCCATGCCTCTTCTCGGGCCTTTTGCACATCCTCATCAGTAGGTGTGTCTTTAGAGTCATCATCATCATCTTTGTTGTGTTCATTGTCGTCATCATCAGAGCTCAGCAAATAGTTGCCTTTCCCATTGCCACCATCATTTCCTTATCCATCATATTGGTCATTGTCTTGACCATTCCCTTGGTCATTTCCTTGGCCCTCGCCTTGGAAGCTTCCTCCGTGGTCTATCTGTACATTGACCTGGACGCTACATTCCTTAGGCCAATAATGGATGACTGTGTCCACATCTGCGTCGGGAATCATAAAACCCACTGGGTGCACTTGCTTGGTCGGGTCCCTTCATGGTTCAAGAATAATGCTGTGGAAACCAGCCTGTAATTTTATGAACGAGCCATATTTCTGCATTGTCACAGCTCTTACTCTGTACATTTTCTTTATTACATCACACAATGCCTCACCATGCAAAAAGAACTCAATGTTATTGTCCTTCTTCTTGATATTTTCATCCTTATCTTCCCAGAGGTTTTGATACTTTGCGCTAAGACAAAGCACTGGGACATCCAGCAGCTAGTAGTCCAGTGGGTTGGACCAAAGAATAAAGGAAATCAAAATGAGCAGCCAGGAGTAGTGGAATTTAGCTTTACCATCCTCCTGCTCCTGCTCTGCATCATCTATTAACTCATTCAACAAGTATTGCGACCAATTGAATATTACGCCTGCTACACACTGCTCTTCGAGTTCAACCATTCATGTGGTGCACTTAGTGGGTCGCATCTTCCATAGCAGCTTGCAACATAGTATTTTCACTGTGAACCTCACCATGTTGTCAGCTATAGGGGAAATTAGGAATCCCCTACCTATGCATTGGAGGTAATATTTCTTCTTCATTTTTGTTGTATCTCTGTTTGGGTGTAGATACGTCGAAGGGTCATGCCCTTGTTTTGGCAGACCCATTATCGATGATATGAGCTCGACGTCGACAAGGTATGGTAGATCGAGCCAAAAATACCCTCTGTGAAAACAAATAAGGATCTGCCTTACATATGTACTTAGTTGCGTGCCTCAACCAAAGTGCGGCATGAGAAACACTTTTAATAAGCCCGCACTATCTACACCGCTGGCCCAATCCATTGGTACTACCAGCTGGGGCTCAAGCGGCATGGCTGGAAGCATGACCATATGATTTTTCCTCTCCAAGCCTGCCTGCTTGCACATATATGTGTCCTCAAACTGCAGCTTGGCCAACTTCGACAGTATATCCCTAAGTAGAGGCACATCAATAGGGAGATGAGGTGTTGCTAACGAAGAGTGCACTTTCATTGGAAGCTTCAATTTTTGTGCCTCTTCTCTCCTCAGCCTAACATATGGTGGTAATAGGTTTTGCTCTTCAATGCTGGCACCCATGTCTCTGTATGGTGGTGAATCTGGTGCATCCTCTTCAGATATGTCCTCAGCAGGCATATCCACAGTGGCCTTAGCCTTGCGTTTCTTTGAGATATTTGGCCATGAAGATTCTAGAACCTCTGCATGTAGCACGAATGGTTGTGGACCTGCAATGGGTGGATTCAATGGTCTATTTTGAATGGGGACCGACACAAGGACCAAACCAGAAGCTGTAATAGAGGCTGAACCGACTGCAAGAACTATCTGTTACCTTGGTCACGCCATCATTTCTAATTCTTGTTCTTGCTGATGTACCTATGGTGACACATTTTCTTCTTCGATCGAACATGGTGAAGTGATAGTCACGTTAGATTTCTCACTGGAGCTGGAAATCTCAATAACCATGAGTTTCGTTTCTCTGACTCACAAGCTCTGGTTCGCTCACGTTCTCTTTGTGCACATAGAAGAACTCTTTCTACTTAAGCCTCTTATTTATAGGGATACACCCACCCTCCATACAATTATTTGGTGTCATATAGACATCTTGTCGATCACATGGGCTTCTCATTCGACACATTCCACATCGATTCGCCTACTCGAGTTTTGAGCTGTATCTGTCAGGACAGTTATGGCAGTTATGGTGGAATGAATGATGGGATTAAAAAGTACGTCATCATTCTTATTGGACTCATCGAATTAATGGTGCTTCATTGTCATAACCACCTATATCTTTTTCAGGTTTCTGGGCTTTAATGTCGACCAGTTTTCATTCCCCCTCTTTATTGTTATTTGCCTACCTCCGTCGTAGATGTGTGATAGAACCGTTTCCTTCCCTTTTTCTCTCCTTTTTTTTAACACAACGTGACCTTACCCAGGCATGTCATGGCCATCATAGTAAGGTTTCAGGTGACTTCCATTGACCATTCCTATGATGTACGTTCCATTTATCTTCTGTAATTTCACTGCACCCGCGTCAGTGATATGCGCGATCACATATGGCCCTATCCAATGCATCTTCAATTTACCTGGATGCTTGAAAAATTATTGTCATTAAGAAAAAAATTCCTCCGACTTTGAAAGGATTAATCCTGATATGGTGATCATGCCATGCTTTTTTCCTTTGCTTCTCTATGTTTTGATGGAATCCCACGACGAAGCGTTCTTCCTCCATCTTAAAAATATGCAAGAACCTTTGCTCGATAGCATCTCCATTGGTCATTTCTGTCAACGCAACAATCCTTAGGATCAACACAATGTACTCCATTGGCACAACAACTTCTTTTCCATACACCAGTCTGAATGGAGTGTGCCTTATCAATTTCTTGCAAGTGGTGCGGTATGCCCATAGGACAACTGAAACTTTATGATCCCAATCATGTCGGTGAACATTACACACATTGGTTAATGCATTATCCAGAATCTTGTTGAAGGCTTCAACCATTCCATTCTCTCAAGGATGATAGGGTGTCATTTTATTATGCTGAATTTGGAACTCTATAGTAAGCTCAACAATCATTTTGTTAACAAAATGCATACCTTGGTCGCTGAGCAAGATTTTTGGGCAGCCAAATTTGGTCACCACATTTTGAAATAAAAACTTCGCCACAGTCGCAGTGGTGCAATCTTTAACAGGCACAAATTCAGCCCATATGGTTGAATAGTCTATCGTAGTAATAATGTAGCATGCACCGATCCTCTTCCTTGGTAGATTGATCAGTCCGACAAAATGAATGACCCACTTGTCAAATTCTTGAAGGGTTATCTGCAGCATGAGTGACATCTCGTCGCGGCATGAAGGTTTTCCTATTCTCTGGCAGATATCATAGCACCAATAGAAGATCTTAGTATCCATATGTATGGTTGGCCACCATAGTACAACTTGTAATATCTTGTGCACAATTGCCTTTCCAGTGTAGTATCCTCCTGTGACATCGAAATGTGCTTCACTCATTATCCATTGTCGCTCATAATAAAAAATTCAACATCGTAATATTTCATCTGCTCCCACCTTGTACAAATGGCCCGCGATCAACGTATAATCAACAGATTTGATGACTGAATGTTTCTTCTGCATAGTGGAGAATCCTTCAGGTGCATATCCTATGCTCAGGAAGTGGATGACAACGTTAAACTCCTTGTTCTGATCATCCATCATGGTGACTACAAACAATTGCATGTCAACCAAGTTATCCTCTAGATTGGTTGGTTCTTCAATACTTTCTATTCTTGATAGGTGATCATCAGGCCCGACATCTAGTTGACCATGTTTAATAATGAATTCAAAGTCAAATTCTTGAAATAGGAGGAGCCATCGATATATTTTTGCCCCCAACACTGGCTTGTTGACCAGGTATTTTAAAGCCGAATGATCAATGTACATTTTGAAATGTCCACCCAATAATTAGTGTCAGAAATTCTGAAGTGCATAGACCATGGCAAGGAATTCTTGCTCTGTCGTCGTGTAATTTTTCTCTGTTGTCGATAGGTTTCTGCTAGCAAAAGAAATAGGGTGGTCAGGCGCACCCTTACCTAGTTGCGTCAAGACTATGCTGAGCGCGACAAATGACGTGTCGAGATGAACATGGAACTCCTTTTTCCAGTCCGAAAATACAAGTATTAGTGCAATGGCCATCTTGTTCTTTAATTTATCTAAGCTTTCCTGACAAGGATCCATCCATTGAAACTTTGTATCTTTCTTCAACAGTTTCTCCATAGGTGTAGCTATCTCTGCATATCCTCTTATAATTTTTCTATAGTATCCTGTGTGTCCTAACAATGATCTGAGTTGCGTGACTGATGTAGGCAGTGGTAAGTCAAGGATAATCACAACTTTCGCTGAGTCAGCCAAGTACCATCGCGACACATGACATGACCCAATAGTACACCAAATGGTGCGCAAAAAATACGTTTCTTGGAATTAAGCGCAATGTGATATTGGCGACAATGGCCCAGCATCATGCATAGACTCTCAATTTGGTCTCTTACTAGAACAAACACAGTCCAATCATCAAAGTAGACCTCATGAAATTTATGTATGAAATATTTAAAAGAAGAAACTACTGTCACGTCCCTGTCCCTCAACCAGGAAGAGGACGCGACGAACGCATCAAACACAGCCAGGCAAACAACCCATGAAAATAATTAAAAGAAAACAATGCTGGAATTAAAACTTATAGGCACACACAGATGCATAATAAATCAACATTCAGCGGAAGCAACCATATTCATAACCAGCATTCCACATGTTCATTACAATTCATCAATTGACATCAATATATAATTGCAGAGATGAAATATAGACAGCAGGCTTATCTTTTGGTGAAGAATTCAACCGCAACCAGCTACATCGATGCAACGTTCCACCCAACCATAGGCCAGCTTGCTCATCAATCTCTCATCAACGCTGCCACCCCCGAGCTGGGCATGATTCCTCCGGAATAAGGGTCAATTGCAGGCTTGCACATAGCCAAGGGGACACAAAACAACCAAACCAACACCACTGGGTTTCACAGGCTTTCAATAGACAAGCCAAGCCAGCATAGTCCAAGGTTCAACCACTGCATACTAGCAGCCAAACAATCCCTTCACAGCTCTGTGAAGAAGTCATAAACAACAGGGGACAGCCCCAAACCATGGAGGAGCACAGCTCAAGTCCAATGGACAACCCAGAGTTGGTTTTGGCCCTAACATGGCCAAAATAACTCAACCAAAACATCCCAGACCAGGGAAACAACAACAATAGCCCAATTTCAAAGTAAAACAATGGCAACTATGCACAGTCCCAAAACACAGAAACTCAGCCCACGAATTGGAAACCCACAGTGGCTCAAAACGAAATTGAACACCACAACCCACAAAACACAGGGAAAACAACAGTCCCAAATCAGGGAAAAAGACACAGCCAACAATCGTGGGAAAACCCAGAATTTCCCGTGCGTGAGAGAAACAATCAGACCCCGTGAGGAATGAACAGCTCTTCCTGGGCTCGTGGGTGAACAACAACAGCTGAAAGGACGTGAAATTGGCTGTGCGTGAGTAACAACAACAATTCCCTGCGTGAAGGTGAGCAACAACTCGTGGAGAGGAACAAAATGCCTGCGTAAGACCAAATTCGTCCAAAACCTATGCGTGAGGAACCAACAGACCCAAAATCGTGATGAGTGAGTGAACAAGCTGTGGAGAGAATGCACCATGGGCACAATGAACAGGCGCGTGAGGAGAACAGAACAGGCAGGGCAAGCATGGGTTCGTGGGTGGAGTGTGGATGTGGGCAAAGGACTGACAGTCCTGTCACTCCACTCCCAAAGGCAATAACTGCCCATCCACCAGCAACCATAACTGTCCAACCACCCAACAGAACATTAAAGAGGTTGAAAGAGGTTGGGTAAGACAAGGTGGCAAAACAACAAGGTAATAAAACATGGGTTTTTCCCCCATAAACCAAGGTTTGACATCCCCCACCCCTTATCCTTTGGAACCATGCCCTTTTCATTTAACGTTGCACTGCCGTAGCTGGTTGTGGTTTATTTTAATTGATGTGCGGGTTTACATGATGTCAAATTATAAGGTGCCGGATAGCACGACAAACCATCGGCAATATCCCCATTGCCGAACATACACAACCAAATCGATGGTGGGGATTTTACCTTGAGCTCCTCACCACGATTAATTACATTATATACGTCATGCATACGGGGTCGAAACCGGGGATGTGACATTCCCCTTCCCCTTGGAATAACACCGTCCTCGGTGTTCCATTACATATATGCAATACATATACAATTGCACATCAAAAATTCCAAAATAGCAGATCTGCCCCACGTTCGATCATCTACTTTGAACGTTAAAGACCAAGCCTCTCGGCTTCCATGGAATTTTCCTGCTGGTTCTCAGTTTCCTGCTGATCCCGAAGTCTAGGAACTTTGTGGCTATCGCCTTCATCATGTTCCCTCATTGGACAGTCCCGGCGTAAATGATGTCCTCCGCATCTCCAGCATCTCACTGGCTGCTTCATCTTTACCTGCTCAATTTCCTTTGAGTCTTCATGCCTGGACCGTTTCTTATCGGGTCGCTTGGATGAATGTCCCATCGCTGATCCACCTTCCTTTCCTTTGCCGATTTCTCTCAGAAGGATTTTCACCTCCCTCTGCAAACCAATAGAGTCTTGCAAAATCTGGTGGTTCATTTCACTCTGCCTTCTCTGTATCCTGAGCATCTCCCCAAGATTCTCTTGGGTCTTGGAAATCACTTGAAGGAGACTTCCAGCCAAGTCCAACAACTTTTGATCTGCTGCCATGATCAACGTGCACCACCTGGTTTCACTTTTCTCACCTGTGGAATGCACCATTGAAATTCTATCAGACCAAGCATAATATAGATATCAAAATCAGCTAGTTGATTTCCCAATTTGGCATGACAGTCCAAGTCTCATCAATGAGGCTTTCATATCTTTCATGCCTTCCCCAACAGGCACATGAGCTCCTTCATGTCTATTCCTGGGCA
>LPNX010294890.1:145546-181455 GCA_001517045.1 Pseudotsuga menziesii | reverse complement strand
ACACTTATATCAACCATTTACCTTTACCTTTAGCCTGCCAACACAAACAACACAAGCAATACAAGCAAACTCATCAGCATCATTGCTCTAAAACTGTAATCACATTTCATATCATTCACTATCAAATATTGAGACACCAGGGGTGCGTCCACTCCCTAGAGTGTAATCAATATTGAAAACCCTTTCATGACTTGACATCAGAAAAGTGTGCACCCATTCCCGGTGTGTGCCATGCAGGCCCTATGCATACTCAAGAAATCAGTCATCATGGAAATAAATCAAACTTGTTCTGCATATGGAATTTAATAATTAAACATGCATATTCATAGCAAGGGTCACAGAACACTTATCCATTTGCCGTCGCAGTATGCCTTTATCTCTATTAGGCACCGTCAAGAAGTTGGGAAAAAAAAACTGAATGCTAAGCTGGTGAGCTCGCTGTAGAGCTAGGAACACCTACACCAGAACTAGCCTGACTTCTAAGACACCCACACACACCCAGCACAAGGAATCAGTCCCTTCTCTGCTACTCAGTCCCTCAGGCCCTGCGTTCCCTTCTAGTGCTATCCCGGGGTTGTGGAGAAGAAAGTCAGCCCTCTAGCCATGTCTGTGTGGTTTCCAATCACCAGGTTTAAGCAAACCAAGGCCCCATCCCTGATTCCTTGTTTACGTTTCATTTCCACACATGTCTTACCGACATAACCCATACCATCTCACTCATGTTATCACCAAACATGCAGTGCCGATGAGACATTTTCAAAATGTCTAATGGAGTTTCACCCGAACCCCATTTCCAAGATAAGGGAAAACCTTCCCATGAAGTTTGGCTCTTGCAGGTTATCACACATGATCTTCCTGCAGTGTGTACTCCTAACACATTCATCAAATAGCCAAACAGTCAATCATTACATGATACTACAATCCAATTGATTGTTCCATAACCAAGCAATGACATATAGCAATCAAATTCAATAAGAATTTACGATTCTATCTACTACAGAGATTGACTTGCTCAATTGCGGGTTTCTCGTAAGCAGCATTACTATGCCCATTATAATTTTATGCTTACTATCATAACATGAATACCCACTTACCATGTGTCCCTCCTGACACAATCTCATACAAGCCAACAATGATTAGTAGTCGTTAGTACCTCTTAAATCCGAAATCCACACTTCGAATTTAACAACCCGTACGAACTAATTTTCACAACCATGAGACTTCTTCTCATAAATGGTAGATTCTGGCAGTAGTCAGGGACTTACCTCTCACTGTCATGTTTGAAATAATCTACCTGAAACATGAATTTCAACCAACCAAACACAATCTTGTGCAAGCCAATGGTGACTATAAGTGGTCAGCATTTTCTTAAATCTGAAATTCATAATGCAAATCTAACAAGCTCTTTTACACGGTAGATTCCAGCATTGGTCAGGGTCTTACCTCTCAATGCCGTTCTTGGAATAATCTACCTGAAATATAAGCTTCAAACAACCAAACACAAGCTTATGCGAGCCAACAATGGCTAGTGGTTGTCAGCAATTTCTCAAATCCGAAATTCACAATTCGAATCCTAACAACCTATTATGCATATCATATGGTAGATTCAGGCATTGGTCAGGGTCTTACCTCTTAATGCCGTTCTTAAAATAATCTATCTGAAACACAAGCTTCAACAACCAAACGTTTGGTAAGTACAGATGCATATACTATCTCATTGCTACAACTGTCACTGAAGCATTTCCGGAATTTATAAAATTCAAATACTTCAAAGGTTAGTCACATCAGTGTTCTCAAAGCTCATTTACTTCATGTAATCATTATCATGCTAACATTGCAAGGTATAATCACATCATTCATGCAATTAAATGAAGGTTTGGATACCCTTACTTCACAAGCGTATCATTCATACCACCTTGCTCTTCAATAGGGCATTTTTGGCAGCCACTTGATCATGACTATCCTGCATTCATAGCAACCTTCGAAACAGTTCCAAAATTATCATTAATTCATCATTTCAGTCATTAATTCTCCATAATATCACATGCATTCATCTCAATGCATTCATGCCATACATCACAAAATTGCACCTACACTTATGCAATCAGTCATTCACACCCTTCATAGGCATACATCCAATGCATAACAACAAGATTCATAAAATCTTTCTAATGCATGTCCATTCAACGCTACCTTGCATTGATTCAGGAATACTATGCATTCAACCATACCATGGCCTAACCACGACTACCTCATATAGGATGCATTACTATAATCAATATCATTAACATGTATAGGCATGACGCCTTTCTACATTCCAATATTCACATGGTATGAGGTCTCTTACCTGGACCAATCCATGGAATTTGTCATAAGCAAACTCTTACCTGCATGGGTCATACTTACACCCTTGGCATGACCAATTTGGTTGGTCCTTTGTAGGAGATTGCAGAACTTGCTCACCAACTTTTGTTATGGACTCGTTGCCTTATCCCCTCTCCATAGGGTTGCTGGTCTCATTTGTCAGCATCAACATCAGCAACATATTCATCCAAGTCCATGTCATCATTGGTTTGTCCACTAATGCCCACATCAAAACAATGATTATCATCAGTGGTACATTATAAATATATAATTCCCAATATTCTTACCAACATGCAATATCCTATGCATGCAATTCATATCCTCATGCAATTAAAGCATAAACTTAGGGAATGTAGTTATAATCAGCAAGATAGGGTCTAATGAGAACTTCCCTTTCAAACCCCTCATCTTCTCATGGAATTCCTTTTTCACACAGCAGTTGGTTGACTTCGTAGTCCTTGCTGCCCCTGGGCATGCAACTGTCCAGATTTGTCCACTTGATAACAACGGCCATCCTTAGCATTTTACTGCTTCATGCTCAGATTCTGGTCACTTATCCTTGTTCCTTGCTGAATAAGCTTTCCAACGCCTATTCACACGCGTCATTCCGACCTCGGATGTGAAAACCACACCCCTTCTAAGAATGAAGACTTTCACCAATCCTTGCATTTTCATTACACCGCTGCAATGTAGAATTTTCACATTCTTCTAAGGATCTCAAAGCCATTTTGGCAGCTGCATTTTTCTGGCATCCTTCTTGTCCTTTGTGAAAATCCCTCTGATTCAAAATCTTGCCCAAAATATAGGATTTTCCTTCTCACAAGAACAATTGCCCAAAATATAGGATTTTCCTTCTCTAAAAACAGCTCAAAATTTCACTGAGAAACAGTTGAAATCGGCTCCTGGAACCGTTGTTCCTTCCACAGAATCGGCTCCCTAACCAATCTCGCAGCCGCTGTATCGGCTCCCAAATCAATCTCCCAGCCGCAACGTCGGCTCCTTTCCCATTCCTTCCTCCGCCGAACCGGCTCCCTGACCGTTCTGTCTTCCACTGAATCGGCTCCCCGGAAACTCTTAGCCTTCCGCAACGGCGGCTCTCCGGGTGTTCCAACCCTTCCGCAACTGCGGCTCCCCGGAAGCTTCTACCTTCCGCAACGGCGGCCGTCAGCAGCCTTTCCAATCGGAAGCCCAAGTGATTCGCCATCCGCAGCGGCGGGCGGGAGACTTCGCCAATCCGTCCGCAACGACGAACTCCCACTTCGCCAACTCTTCCGATCGACGCTTGTAATAACTTGAATGTCAGACGTCAGACCAATCTCATAACGTCGGACATCGGCGGAATCTCGGATCGGACGCGGGATTGCTTAGCCATCCGCAACGGCGGACGGAATACTTTACCCATCCTTCCGCAACGGCGGAAGTTTACTTCCTCCAACGGCCCGACCGTTCCATACTTAGCCGGATTTTTGGAATTTTTCTGTGGCGTCGGCGATCGGGCAGATCTTCAAATTCTCCGCAGTGTCGGCGATCGGGCGGATCTTCAAACTCTCCGCGGCGTCGGCGATCGAGCGGATCTCGAATCGGATGAGGGATCGTTCCGCCATCCGCAATGGCGGATGGAGAGATCATTGTCTCGCCCGCAACGACGGAGGATAACTCCGTGAACTCGTCCGCAACAATCGGATGGGAGACTTCAGCCATTCGCCCGCAACGTCGGACGTTAACTTCATCCCCTCTTCCGCAACGACGGACAGGAGATCACTCCCACCTCCGATTTCCCATACTTAGACAAATTTTCTCAAATTTTTTTTTTTGCTGCTCTGCTGAATAGAGAAGGTAATTCTACCTTCTATCACTGCACCTTCTTGGCCCAAAGAGGCCCATTGTTGCAACCATGGTGCTCTGATACCATTCTGTCACGTCCCCGTCCCTCAACCAGGAAGAGGACGCGACGAACGCATCAAACACAGCCAGGCAAACAGCCCATGAAAATAATTAAAAGAAAGCAATGCTAGAATTAAAACTTATAGGCACACACAGATGCATAATAAATCAACATTCAGCGGAAGCAACCATATTCATAACCAGCATTCCACATGTTCATTACAATTCATCAATTGACATCAATATATAATTGCAGAGATGAAATATAGACAGCAGGCTTATCTTTTGGTGAAGAATTCAACCGCAACCAGCTACGTCACTGCAACGTTCCACCCAACCATAGGCCAGCTTGCTCATCAATCTCTCATCAACACTGCCACCCCCGAGCTGGGCATGATTCCTCCGGAATAAGGGTCAATTGCAGGCTTGCACATAGCCAAGGGGACACAAAACAGCCAAACCAACACCGCTGGGTTTCACAGGCTTTCAACAGACAAGCCAAGCCAGCATAGTCCAAGGTTCAACCACTACATACCAGCAGCCAAACAATCCCTTCACAGCTCTGTGAAGAAGTCATAAACAACAGGGGACAGCCCCAAACCATGGAGGAGCACAGCTCAAGTCCAATGGACAACCCAGAGTTGGTTTTGGCCCTAACATGGCCAAAACAACTCAACCACAACATCCCAGACCAGGGAAACAACAACAATAGCCCAATTTCAAAGTAAAACAATGGCAACTATGCACAGTCCCAAAACACAGAAACTCAGCCCACGAATTGGAAACCCACAGTGGCTCAAAACGAAATTGAACACCACAACCCACAAAACACAGGGAAAACAACAGTCCCAAATCAGGGAAAAAGACACAGCCAACAATCATGGGAAAACCCAGAATTTCCCGTGCGTGAGAGAAACAATCAGACCCCGTGAGGAATGAACAGCTCTTCCTGGGCTCGTGGGTGAACAACAATAGCTGAAAGGACGTGAAATTGGCTGTGCGTGAGTAACAGCAACAATTCCCTGCGTGAAGGTGAGCAACAACTCGTGGAGAGGAACAAAATGCCTGCGTGAGACCAAATTCGTCCAAAACCTATGCGTGAGGAACCAACAGACCCAAAATCGTGGTGAGTGAGTGAACAGGCTGTGGAGAGAACGCACCATGGGCACAATGAATAGGCGCGTGAGGAGAACAGAACAGGCAGGGCAAGCATGGGGTCGTGGGTGGAGTGTGGATGTGGGCAAAGGACTGACAGTCCTGTCACCCCACTCCCAAAGGCAATAGCTGCCCATCCACCAGCAGCCATAACTGCCCAACCACCCAACAGAACATTAAAGAGGTTGAAAGAGGTTGGGTAAGACAAGGTGGAAAAACAACAAGGTAATAAAACATGGGTTTTTCCCCCATAAACCAAGGTTTGACATCCCCCACCCCTTATCCTTTGGAACCATGCCCTTTTCATTTAACATTGCACTGCCGTAGCTGGTTGTGGTTTATTTTAATTGATGTGCGGGTTTACATGATGTCAAATTATAAGGTGCCGGATAGCACGACAAACCATCGGCAATATCCCCATTGCCGAACATACACAACCAAATTGATGGTGGGGCTTTTACCTTGAGCTCCTCACCACGATTAATTACATTATATACATCATGCATACGGGGTCGAAACCGGGGATGTGACAACTACTATTCTAGAAACATAACAGGTGCATTCTTGAGTCCAAAGGGCATTACCATATACTAGTAGCATCCCCATTCTGTGATGAAATTAATTTTGTGGTGATCCTCCTTCATGATTCTGACTTGATGATAGCTAGAGAATCCATCGGTTAATGAATACATATCTTTCCCTTCAACGCTTTCCAGTGCTTCATCTATAAACTATGTTGGGAATGGATCGTGCAGGAATGCGTCATTCAACTTCCTTAGGTCGACACAGATCCTGACTTCACCTGTTGTCTTCTTATCCTGGATCACTATAGGGTTGATCCACTCTGATTCCTCAATAGGTTCAATTATCCCTACGTCGAGCATGCGATCCAATTATGCTCTTACTTTCTCTTTATACCTTGGATGTAGTCTATAAGGTCGTTGTTTGACTGGTTTAGCATATGGTTTCAGGGGTATTTTCATCTCCCCTAGGTCACCGACTATTCCTTTCATCTATGAGAAATTAGTGGGGAATAGGTCTTGATACTCATGCAACAAGTCTATGATATTTCCTACCGTCTCATCGTCCCAGTAATGTCCTATTTTGGTGAACTTTAGGTTCTCCAGCAAGCCAATGTTCACTTTCTTGATTTTCAACGGCTTAAGGAACTGGTAACTGGAAATACCACTTCCTTCAACTTTGCACATACCGTGAGACTCTGGTATGTTTATATTAGTTGGATCATCATCTGGTTCTCCAGCTAGGTTGTAACAAGACATCCATTGTTGGATGGTCATGTTTAACTAATGGGAACTTGTTACTTCGACATGGATTTTAGCGAGTATATTTTCCTTGATTGTCTAAAGCACAAGATTGACTGTAGGTTGCTCACCAACAAATTCAAATGTGTGCGTGAATTTCTTAGCTAGCCCTTCCCAATCTTGGGTTCCTTGTCGCAATTCCATGGATGTATACCATCTCCTGGGTGTCATTTCCAATGTATGAATGAAATTATGGGCCCATTCCTGTTGTGGGTATTCTGCAAATGCTATGCGAAACTTATTAATGTGCTCGACAGGGTTGAAAACCCTGTATATTTATGACTCACGACATTGACTTATTCGTCGAATCTAAATTCTAGAAATATTCTGCACTGTAGCCATTATGATATGGATTTCTTAGGTGTACCCCACCATCTGGAGGACGCAACCTTTAATACATAGTCCAACGCAGAAAAGCGCTGTGGCTCTATGACAAGTCCTTCAAATTCACTAAGGAAGGTTGTAAGGTTAGGTAACCCCTCATATGTGGGTAACTCCCTCAACAGATTCTCCACCCGTTGTTATACCAAAATACAGTCACCACCATGTGATAAGACCTTTGACTTACATACTTGCCCTTAATCCCAACACTTAGAGTGGAAACCCATGTTGATTGTCAATATTTCATGAAAATACTCAGCTCCGTGCTTTCCTTGTTATCCATGAGCAGTACCTTGCTTGCACCGCCTGTATCTTGTTTACCATAAGGGATGCCACTTCTTATAGCCTTTGGTCCATAAGTGTTTTTAACCTGAACCGCTCTGTCATAAGAGGCAAAAGGCGGTACCCTGGGTAAAATGGGAAAAAAGAGAGGTTTCTCGAGGCTTCTAGATCACGAGCCTCGTGTCCTCTCTTATACCTAACATTGTGGGTCAGTTGAGCTCAAGATCCCCCATCATAGGATCTTAGAGGCCACCTCATCCACAAATATCTACACCATTCCTATCCATTGAGCCTTATAAATACAAGCTCATGTTCATGGTTGAGGGGGGAATGATAGAGGTATTGTTATGCTGTTGGATTGACCACTTGGCCCAAGCCATTGGAGAGCATAGAGAGAAAAGTTGGAGCTTATGGGGATGAAGTGTTGGTTTCATGGAGATTCATGTCGACACTAAGGCTTAATTGGTTGTAAACTTCTCCATTCATCTTAATGCAAAGCTGATTTCCATCCCACATTACTGTTGTTGTTGATTTCACATGTAAATGTTGTTGGATTCCTTAGTCACTGACATGGATGAATAGATTATGTTCTGATAGCTTTGCTGCGTTTGTGTGTTTAATCTGATTGCAGGTACATATGTCTACTATCGAAGCGGCATTCCAAGTATCTATGACATCCAGGGAGGGTCTTCATCCTTTGTTGTTCATTTGTTCTGGATCTGAACCATTCAGACCAGAGGAACAGCTTCTGTCCGTAGAAGGTGAAATATTCTTGCTTACAATTCTGGTGACTCTCCTGGGGAATGAATATACGTATCAGTTGATTTGATCTTCCTCAGTTCTTCAAGTCTTATCTGAATCCAGGCTCCTTCTCCAACTCTCTTCAGTCAGATTTGCTATCTGACTCAGTGGATTTTGGTTTTAAACTTCCAAATCTATCTAGATCTGAATTATTTTCGACCTTTTATGCTCTTTCTCACTCTCAATATATCAGTTTTTACCCTGATCTGGTATTTGTTATGACTTGATCTATCATTCTCTTTGTGTTTTGTATTTTTATAGGGAACCACACTTATGCAGTTGGTGAGAAGCGGTGCCATCGCCTAAACCTAGTTAGCAGCCTGCGGTGCCACCACCTGAGTCTTGTTGGTGAGAAGCGATGCTGGTCCAGAACCGCTCTATCAAGATATGTCCAGCGCGGTGCCAGGTAGGCATCATTCCAAGACCTCTGTTTTCTCATTTTTTGCAAAACATTTGAGTTGATTTGCTTTCATCCCTGCACTGTCAAGCTTGTGTGTCAAAATCTGATGCATGTGGTTTGAAATTTTATGGTTTAAAGATTGGTTTGATTGGAAAATTCAAAAGCTAGATTAGGCTTATTGATTGTTCATTCACTTTGGTGCTTGTTGGTTGTGATTGTGAAAGGACTTCTTGTTTTTGAAAAGCTTAGGGTGTTATTAAGATCTCTTTTAATCTATGTGATATAGATTGAAAGAAAAACGTTTGATTAGCATCTAGGTTTCATTTCTTGTTTGCATAGAGAACTTTTTTTTCCTCCTTTAAAAAAGAATTTGTTTGACTGAGGTTAGGTTATCATCATTGAGCATTGGACATTGGATTTATGATTGGCTTTACAATATTTCAGGCTCTTCATGTTCTTTTGTCTCTTATGCATTCAGTACTATCTTGTCAAAATAAAAATATTGTAGTTTTAAGTTAGATTTGCCTATGTTTTAAGAAAATTGAAGATAGAGTGCATTTTCATGTAGTGTGCTTCTTGTTTTTCTTTTAGGAAAAGAGATTCTTCCCCTTCTTATTGCTTTCAGAAAA
This sequence comes from Pseudotsuga menziesii, assembly GCA_001517045.1. Lineage (NCBI taxonomy): Eukaryota > Viridiplantae > Streptophyta > Pinopsida > Pinales > Pinaceae > Pseudotsuga > Pseudotsuga menziesii. The sequence goes on along the minus strand of LPNX010294890.1, from coordinate 172,237 downwards.
GAGAAATCAGTTTGGAAAGTGTTGCTTGTCTTTGATTTTGTGTTCAAGATTGTTGTTTGGAAATATTTTTGGTTTTGAAACAAAAGAAAATACTCTCTTTCCCTCCCGTAAGTAGGCATACTGAAAGGTAAAGTGAAATATTTTGCATAAGCATACTGCATGGTTTTACTTTTCTGTCAAAACACCATGCATTCACCTAACCGTCCACTTTAAAATTAACGGTATTTATAGGTTAAAATTTACATAGCAATTGGAGTGATAGGTTAGAGACGTGTTTGGGCGTCATTAAGCATAGGAGCTGTCGTTATTTGTCTGCATTAGATCCCGGGACTCACGCGATTCTTCCACATACTGTTGGTATATCAAACAACATTTCATGTACCCTTGAGGAATATAGAAAGGTACTTCACGTACTCAATTGTATATTGGAAGGCCCCTTGTGTACGATTATGCATTAGACAACACTATTACCGATTCGAGCTCCCACATACCTTGAGTATATCGGGAGACCCCACTAGGATACCTTATCCATATGAGAAAAGCCCTTTGGCCGTCTTTCTTGGAGCCATACACCGAAAACAACATTTAGGGAGATTACTATGCACGTACCCTCGAGGCATATCACGAGTGGCACCTTCTTAACAATCCTAGTGAGAGACCTGACTATCTGAACTCCTCCTATTACTTTAAGTGTGCTTGTTTGACCTATAGCTTGTGTAGGGGAACTTTTTGGTGTGTTTTCTAGCTTTTTAGACCCTAGGTTAGATAGGAACTGTACAAAATGGATGAGTTAATATAGTCCAGAAGAGTATGGGGCTTGCCACCCGATTTTATTCCTGGTTCAGGAGAAAATCCAATGGAAGCTATCGACCAAGGAGTTGCCACCACCTCCCAGGTCGAAGATAATGTGGTTGCCAAAAGTGGAGGACCATATTCTTCACACTCACCTCCCTTGGGCCAACAACCTTCTCGGGGAAATACCTCATTCCATTCTCCCATAGAAGGTCATGTTGATGATACCACCCATATGGGTTATGGTCCCAATGCTCCATTTTGGGACACCCCTGTAGGATGGGCCATTGGCTCATTTGGCACCCGTTTAAACTCTTCTAAAGATGAAGAAGAATGTAGGAAATACCACGCTGCCATTCTTCGTGCACAGGAGATTGACAGGAAAATAGATGACCTATTAGGCACACCACCATCACATTCCACATCTGTTCCTATGGGATACCGTTCACTTGCTGATTCTATGAGACCCATTGGACCGATTATAGATCACACGCTAACACCACACAACCCAGGTCAAAATCCCAGCCCCACCACCTCCCATGTTATGTATGTTCCCAACCTTCCCAAGTCTTCTACACCTGAGACCCAACCTTCAATTCCCATGTCGCTATTACCTTCTAGTGCCAGGGGCAACCCCCGACATGGCCTACGTTTTCTGGCACCGAAATTGTACCTAGTCAAGGACATACCTCTAATATAGAACCATCTACATTTTATGTCCCTCCCACCCACACTAATGTGGTTAATCCTCTATCTAGTTCAGGTCAACTCTTGGGGGCACAACCTGTAACCATTCAATATTTTGGAGGTTATGGTTATCAAATACATGTAGGAAACATTAATCATCCACCTAATCCTATAGGAATGCCTTATGCTGGAATTCCATACCCTAGTAATACTTTTATGCCATGGGGGAAACCTAACTAGTCTTACGTGCTAGCTATGGGGGGATACCTATACATACTGCAGGAGGTGCTAGAGGACCCCCTTATGGAGGTCCTCCCCTTGGGGGGTCTAATGGTCCCGGAGGACTTGGTGGTTTTCCTCCTCATGGTCCTAGTGGTCCTGGGGGGCCTGGTGGCTTTCCCCCTAATGGCCCTGGAGGGTCTGGTGGCCCTCCTCCTAGAATTTCCGGAGGCTCTGGAAGCTTACCCCCCAGCGGCCCTAGAGGGTCTGGTGGTCCACCTCCTGGTGGTATTGGTGGTCCTGGTAGTCCCAATGATCTTGGTGGTCCTCCTCCTATAGGCCCTAGTGGTCCTAGCAGTCATGATCTTGAAAATCAACCCCCTACGAGCAGATTTTCCGTTAATTCTTTGTCACATCAACCTGTCTATCAGTCCACTTACGGTCCTACTAGTAATTATATGCCATATCAATATTACCAGTATGTGCAATCCAACTGTCAGTTACCTTTCCTATCAACTTTGGACTTTCCTGATTTGTCCAAGTTGATTAATGATCCCATTCGACACAATCCCTCATAGCCTCCCATTCTGGTAAAGTTACCATTGAAAATCCCAAAGTTCGATGGGAATCAAGGAGATGATCCAAAAAACCATGTCATGACATTCCATTTATGGTGTTCTTCAAACTCCCTCATGGATGATTCAGTTCGGTTACGAATTTTTCAGCGAACTTTGACCGGTACAGCCGCGAAGTGGTACATTGAACTCCCACAACATTTGTTTATGGATTTTGGCTTGTTCACAACTGTATTTCTTACACACTTTCAGCTCCCTATTCATTATGAAACAGGTACTGATCTCTTAACTTCTCTGTGACAGAACACCTCCACCCACATATCTGATCATATTCATGAATGGAGAAGGAAGAGAAGGCTTATTAAGGGCCCTATTCCAGATCAATTATTAGCTGATTGGTTTACCAAATCTTTGTTGCCTCCAATTGCCCGAGATGTGGCTATGGGCGGTGTCGTTACTGAAGAGTAGGATATTAGTCAAGCCCAGTACCTATACTTGGCCTATTCCCAGTCTAGAACTCTTTATGACCTGATTCTGCAAGCTCCTCACCCAAGCACCGATCCAACCAAGCCACTAGCAGAAGTACCTGTTGATGGGATTGTTGGTTCAATCCAGTCCCTGTCAGCAGCAAAACCTGCCAAGCAACCCCAAATTGCCACCCCTACTCCTTCGACTCCTAAGGTTTCCGCCGAGGTCAATTCTATTCAAAGTACTCAAACCTCAAGTAACAATAAAAAGAAGGGTAAAAATAAAAATAAAAAACCCAGAAACCAACAGGAGAATCCAAGACCAAACAACAGTGATAACGATAAAGGGAAAAGAAAGGCAAAATATCCCTGTCTGCTATGCAGAGGTGACCATTTCTCAAAAGAGTGTCCCCGTCGGGACGAAATCTCCCAATTTCTGAAGTCAAATCCTGTACCCACAGTACTCACAGATCCTTTTCCTTCTCAACAACAACTGATAGACCACATGTCTAATCAGGGTAACTGGAGCAACCGAATCCATTTGTCCATTAGTCGAATATGACTATCATTGTGATAATGAATATGAATAGTAAATAATATATTAGATGATGGGTAAAATGTACAATAAGCTCGCCTTTTATAGGCTTGAGTGTGAAGGGTTACACCCTTTCATATAATTAACTAATCTATTTTAATAATTTATTTTATATTCATTACATTGCCACTCCCTTTAAGGAAGCTTTTTCCTCAAAGCTTAAGTATTTTCCCTAGAGTTGTTCTTCATTCTGACTCGATGTCGGTATTAGAATCGGATGAGGTCTCTTGTGCAGAGACTTGCACTTCCTTTCCATTGATGATTTTGCACTGTATCGTCTCAATATTCCTACATTTTTGACCAGGGATCCAATCATCATCGCATCGACGACATATGTTTTTCTTCTTTTTCTTTTTATTATCAGAGTAATCGTTAGATGACTTTGATCTATTTTCCATTTCGTAGGTGTATGATTGAGGTTTGTGGCATTGATGGCCGGGAGACAAAGTATTTGCACAATACCTACAGTGTGTCTCTTTTTCTTGTCGATAATGGCTATCGCCTTTTGTTTTTATTCTTTCCAATTTGCTTTTTGTGGCTTTTGCTTTATGTCTTGCTACTTCTACATTAGGTATGTCATGTAACTTTAACTCTTTTTGGAGGCGTGGTTTAAGACCTCCTAAATAGGTTTCAAGTCTTTGCTTGTCAGACAAACCAAATAATTGTGTTGATAAGGATTCCCATTGATGAGTGAATTCCTCAACGTTTCCGACTTGCTGTAGTCTGGTAAGTTTACTGAAAAATTCATCTTCTTTGATTCCTTGAAACCTATTAAAAAAATCATTTTTGAACAAGTTCCAGGTGTAGGTAAAATTATCTCTCTTCCACCATAAGTACCAATTATAGGGGTACCCTTCCATATGCATTGACGCATATTTCACCTTCTCCTCATCAGATTGAATGTTGTAAATGTCAAAGTATTCTTCTGCTTTGTTTAGCCAAGCAACGCATTGGTCTTCACTCCCATTGTATTTTGACAACTCTATTTTTTCCTTAGGTGGGTGCACTTTGTAAGGGCGACGTTGATTTCCTTTTGCCTTATGGTTTGATGGTGGCTCGAAACTACTGGATGATGAAAGTGACATATCTGAATTGCTTCATTGTTGGCGGTGATTTTTAGTTTTTATTTTCTATACTATCTTACTTATAGTGTCTATTTTGTTGTTTAATCGCGCCTCCATATCTGGTAGTACTTGTGTTTCTATCTCTTGCTTAAGCATCACATTGTTAATCTTTATTTCTTTTTGAAAATATTCTTGATTCTTTGCGAGTGTTTCGTGGATGGAAACATGAAATGAGGCATCTAGCATGTCTGGACTGCTGATGTGGCCCGGACTGGGTATGAACATTTGTAACATCTCGAATAATGTATTATGGTTCTGCGTCATGGTGCTCATGTTCTATGTTATGGTATTTATGTTTTGCGTCATAGCACTCATTTTTTCATCCAAGTCTTTTTGTTTTTCATTCAGGATGTCAAATTTGTCATCAATCCTCCTTTCTAATACCACAACAAGCTCGTATTTGAGTAATGTATTGTTATTCTGCATCTTTTCTTTCATGCATTTTAGGTCAGCGGCAAGGGACCTTATGTCCTTCTCCATTTTTTCGATTTGCTCTTTTAGCTCCGCCATGGTCCTCTTTTAGCTCCGCCATGGTCCTGGAACTTGTATGTGGAGGTGTGTATTTCCACTCTATTTTGACTAATAATATATTAATTAATTAATGAAGAATGATGGAGGGGAATGGAGAGTGGAGGCATGGGGGTGATGGAGAGCGGAGCTGGGGGGAGGGAACACGAAAGAGGAAGTAGGGTTTTTGTTTTGGTTTTTTGGTTTTTTTTTCTCTTTTTTTTTGGCAATAATTTAGATGAAGTGATAGGTAGTGGAATAAATTAAGGATTTAAGGATTGATGAGTCGATTCCAAGCTCAAGTAAGAATTAATGAGCTGATTCTGAGCTCACAGTGCAGGAGCGAATCCGCTCTGATACCAAATGGAGCAACCGAATCCGGTTGTCCGTTAGTTGAATCTGACTATCATTGTGATAATGAATATGAATAGTAAATAATATATTAGATGATGGGTAAAATATACAATAAGCTCTCCTTTTATAGGCTTGAGCGTGAAGGGTTAAACCCTTTCATATAATTAACTAATCTATTTTAATAATTTATTTTATATTCATTACAGTAACTCTAGTTCATCAAAGGAAATTCGTATGATGTCCTCGGATACCATAATCTGCAAACTCAAAGTCAGAATTATGACAAACCCCAAGACAAGAAATAATATCATTCTTCTTTAGGGAAGGATCCCTCTACTAGTTCTCCTGAATCCTCGTCTACTGTCCCCCTATCCATCAAGAATCCTACTCTCAACATGATTTTACGTCCACCCAAGAGAACTCTTAGGAAGGCTATCTTTAACCCCAATGCCCGAGTTGCTCAATTTTATAATGTAGTTGAAGATCTCGCTCAGGAGCCTTATGCAATGTCTACCTTAGAAGTACTCCAAAGTTGCCCTACACAGCACAAAAACTTGTTGGCAGCATTAGGAGCTTTAGACTTGGATAATACTAATTTGATTCATTTCAATGTTGAGAACTATAAGTCTAGGTTACCTCATAAAATTCCTTTTCAGATCATTACAAAAGTAGTCGGAAAGAAATTTTTTTGAACAATTCTAGATGAAGGAGCTTCGACCTTGGTTTTGTCTCTGTCTTGTTGGAAATATCTTGGCTCTCTCGAGCTTGTAACATCACTGTTAGTTGGAATATTTCACCTCCTGTGGACAACAAGGTGTTCCACTAGTCTGAATGTTTCAGATCCAGAACAAATAGAGGATAGAGGTTGAAGACTCTCCCTAGACGCTGTAGATATCTAGAATACAAGGCTTTAACAGTTCACATGTGTACCTGCAAAAAAATCTCAACATGAAATGAATCAAAGCAACCGGAATATGATCTACTAATCTATGATAGTGACTAAGGAATATAGCAACATATATATGCGAAATCACAACAACAACATCATATGTGGGACAGAAATCAACTTGCATTAGAAATATGAAGAAGTTTACAACCAAGCCTTAATGTTGACATGCATCTCCATGAAACCAGCTCTTCATCCCCAAAAGCTTCGACTCTAGCTCTCTATGCTCTCTCCAAATGATCTTGGGCCAAGAATCAATCCAACAACATAACAATACCTTCAAATGTTCTCCTCTCAACCATGGCTATGAGCTCATATTTATAGGGCTTTAATGGATAGAGAAGGTTGAGAAATTAGTGGGTGAGGTGGCCTCTAAGATCCTAGGATGAGGGATCTTGAGCTCAACCAACCCACAATAGTAGGGATAAGGAAGTACACGAGGCTTATCATCTAGAAGCCTCGAGAAACTTCTCTTTTTCCCTTTTTACCCAGGGTACCACGCTTCTCCTTCTATGACAGAGTGGTTCTGGTAATAACCCCCTATGGAACAAGGGCAATGGGTGGTGGCACCGCTTGTGTACAATCGATGAAAGGCAGTGCGAGCAGGGGTACCGCTCCTGGAGAAAGGGGCATGCACGGTGCTGGGAATTTGTATGACAGATTGATGAAAAACCATTTAGTTTCCACTCCAGAAGCTGGGATTCATGGCAAATAGGCATGTCAAATGTCTTATCACATGATGGTGATAGGATTTTGGTATAACAGGGTGCCCCCCAAAGCATGAGTCTTAGAGTGATACGATAAACGAGAGCTTTGAGAACAAATCGTCGCCAGGAGATGAAAATGTCATCTCGATTGGAGTATGCAGTCAAGTAGGCATCTGCAGTACATTAGTATGTTGAATCATAGACACAAGTAACCAAACTCATAGCTGTAGACCAATACAAGGTAGATCCATGAGTGGAATAAACAAGCATGGCTACTAGAATACAGCGTAGATCCATGTGATAGAGGACTCAAACTTGGATATAGCTACTAGAAATACAACGTAGATCTATGTCATACAGACGCAAATTTGAGCATAGCCATGACCATACGAATGTGGATCCATGTTAGATATACAAAACTCAATCGCAACCAGGGGAAAAAGCAATGAGCACTTTTAAACAAATGCCCAGGGTATTCGTCTTGTCTTCCACAAAGTATGATTCTATCCATGTGATTACAATGATCTGAAGTCGAACATGGTAGAAACCACTTGATTACCGACCAATGATGTGAACCGTTAACAAGTGCGAGGGAGATCACCATTAATGTCAATGATTCCCAAGGTACCCTAGTACAATATACTGAGTGTGAATCTGTCATTAAGGAATACAGACCTCAAGGTACTAAATATGGTTTCTAATACTATTTCCTGGATGATGAGCAAATGTCGATAGGAATAGTCTCATCGAAGGAGGGACATGATGAGTCCCACATTGAAAACATGAAACTCGAAACATAGTTTTGGAATGATGTGAATGTAGTAACCATATGACCGACTCAAAGATACTGACACAAAGACTATGTAGAATGTAGAGGTAAAACTTCTTCAGATGCCCTTTGAACATCAGGTGACACGACAAAATGACTTGGCAGCATGACTAGACAGGACAGATACACAATGCGACAGTGGAAAATGCATTCTTTTGAAAGACTCAAAGGATTGACATGACTCATGAAAGTGGATCATCACAGAGATCAACTAAATACCCAATTGACTGACATGATTGTGCAGACAAGTGCCATGTTCAAAGGTAAAGACAAACAACTGCCATTATTTACAAAATGATTCCCTTCCCATTTTCCCCATCATGATCGATGAGTGCCTCCTTTCGGTTTTACGAGTTCAAAGAGGGTAACAAACACTCGATATAGCTTGTCAGAAGATAAGTCCAGTATCATATGTTTTATGAACCTGAGAGAGGAGGGGTTCATTCCCAAAATGGGTCTCTCAATGTTTAATTTAACGAGTCCATTGAAATAAAACTCGGTATCATTCATGTTTAGAGAGTTTGAACGAATACAGAAGAAAACTCCATGGGAGTCCTTTTTCATATGATTTAGTCTCTAAGGCCCGAAAAAGTGTAAAATCATACCTTAGAGAAATCTTCCAGTCATGATTGGCTGGAGTGATCCTTTTTTGTAAATAGTCCTATCTGAATAAAAAAAGAGATAACCTACCGTCGGACAAACAACTCTTCAAATACTTTAAAGGGCATGAAGAAGACAAGATCGCTCGACGATACTTTCATATTTAGGGAGCCTAAAAAGGGTTTAAAGAGAACTCCATTAGTATTTTTCATGTTTGAATCTAGAGCACGAAAAAGTAATAAACTAAGCTCAAACCACTTTTCATGTTTTAACCAGAGCACGAAAAATGAAAAGTAAGCTCAACAGCATCTTACTGTTTTTAACGAGCTCGAAGATCAGTTGAAAGAATGCTCAAGGATTGGTTTCATTTTTACGCAAGCTTGAAGCCAGTGGGTATACTATACCTAAAAAATCCCATTAACATGATATGTTAGTTTTTCAACATTCAAGCTAGCATTATGTTAGGATCTTTACTGAGAGAACAACAAGTACAGCAATAAAAAACAAGAGAAAACGAACACAATGTTTTTCATTGGGGAAACCATAAATGTAGAAAACCCCGCAACTTCCTCAGAGATAGAATCAGCACAAAAGGTAAAACCCAAAATAGTAAGATGCACTCCCGACAGCAGTAATATTCTTCTTGTCTAGCCCCAATGTCTTCTCCTTCCTCAACTATGCGCTACACTTGAGTGTGTGAGTGATGTGTGCTAAATAGAGACTCTAGCTCTCTATTTATACTAATCCCGACATGACTAAAACCCTACTAGGGCTGACCTCTACTTGGAGAGTCTAATAACCCTAGTGCCCTAGAACTGCGGGGACTTTAACCCTTAGACAATCGAAGGGTTACCCACTATGACTTGACATGACTTGTTTACATTATTGATTCTCCCAATCGAAACATCGGGGCATGACAACATGGCTCAATTACATAATAGATACATCACGGAATAAACATCGGGTTACAATACATAAGATACATAGATGAATACATTCCGAAGTTACAAATACATCAACACTCCCTCTTAACTAGGAAGGTATTCTTTCGACAAAATTTTCAGCACTCGTCTTCTTCTCTGTATCAAATGGACCATCTCATCATCTGCATCTCAAGTCTTTTTAGTCTTCAAGTCATCTTCGTCTTCAATTCATCTTCATATTCAAGTCATCTTCATTCTTCGAATCTGGATCATCTCTCGATCTGGATCATCATGGGATATCATCACTGGATCTGGATCATCTCTCGATCTGGATCATCATCACTAGACAGGATCTGGATCATCACTCAATTTGGATCATCACCGCTGGATCTAGATCATCACTCGATCTGGATCATCACCGCTGGATCTTGGATTATCACTCGATCTGGATATCTCGGAGTCATCATAACTGGATCTGGATCTCATCTGGTCATTATCATATGTGCTATCTCATGATTCTTCTCATCATAGGAAGTTCTATAGAGCCAGGATTATTTCATGCTAGTTGTAGGTCTAGCCATCATGTAGGTCTTCACCCAGCACTTATATCTAACCTACTTGTCAGAAAGGCACACCCATCACTCACATCTGATCATGTAGAAACCTACAATCACATCAGAAAGACCCAACACTCACATTCACTAGCATCATAGGACATCACTATCATCTGTGAAAAGGCTTCAGCACTTATATCTGACCTACTCGTCAGAAAGGCATAGTACTCACTTCCATCCAGGCAGGAACACATCCTGCTCACAGTGATGAAAGAACTTCGTACTTTCATCCAGGCAGGAATCACATCCTGCTCACAATGATGGAAGATTTCCATACTTCTATCCAGGTGGGAACACATCCTACTCACAGTGATGAAAGATTTCCATACTTTCATCCAGGATGGAATCGCATCCTACTCACAGTGAGACGATTTCTGGACTTACATCCATCCATGAGGGAACACATCCTACTCACAGTGATGAAAGATTTCCATACTTTCATCCAGGCTGGAATCACATCCTGCTCACAATGATGGAAAGGCTCTGCACTTACATCTGACCTGGTAGGAACCAAATCCTACACCCTCATCAGAAGGGCATGCACTCACATCTGCCCTGGTAGGAACTGAATTCTACATCCTCGTTAGAATGGCCTCCAATCCTAGACTGAGCTACCTGGTAACGGACCAGGTGCCTCCACTCTCCTGGAGAGTGGTAGTTTCCCTTACATCTATCCTACTCGATAGAATGGCCAACACTCACATCTAACATGGGAGGAACCTAATCCTTTAGCCATGACAGAATGGTTCAGCCCTTACATCTGACCTACTCGTCAGAATGGCTCTCTTAGTCCCGGACTAAGTGTTCCTGGTAACTGACCAGGTACCTCCATTCCCAGAATGGCAGTTTCCCTTACATCTGTCCTACTCAACAGAATGGCCAGCACTCACATCTGTCATGGAAGGAACCAATCCTCTCACCATGACAGAATGGCTTAGCCCTTATCTTTGACCTACTTGTCAGAATGGCTATGGATCTCAGCACTCATATCTGACATGGAAGGAACTGAATCCTCTCACCATGACAAAATGGCTCAGCCCTTATATCTGACCATGGAAGGAACCAATCCTCTCACCATTTCAGAATGGCTATGGGACTTATCACTTTCCCTTGGAGGAAACCTCAATATAGAGAACACCAAGCTTCTCCCTGAAGTACTCGAACTTCACTCTGGCCAATGGCTTCATCAACACATCAGCTATCTGTTCCTTCGTCGCAACATACTAGAGCTTCACTGCTGCCCTCTGCACCATATCCCTGGTATAGTGGTACTTGATCTCGATATGCTTCGAATTGTCATGGAACACTGGATTCTCTGAAAACTTTACGCAACTCTAGTTGTCACAATGTATACAAGTAGCATCCATCTAGAGATCAAATAAATCAGATAGTAGCTTTCGTAGCCATACTACCTCACAACTAGATGAACAAGCTGCGACATACTATGCTTCAGCTATACTCAGTGCCACATAGGATTGCTTCCTGCTAAACCAAGAGATCACACCTGATCCCATACTGAAGCAACACCTTGAAGTGCTCTTCCTATTGATGGCACTGCCTACCCAATCTGAATCAACATAACCCTTTAGGTTAATCTTCTAATTTGCATCGTACTTGAGCCCATAATCAACTGTACCCCTTAGGTACCCCAGGATATGCTTTGTAGCAATCAAGTGAACATTTCTTGGATTTGTCAAGAACTGGGTCAAGGTGTTCACAGCAAAGCAAATGTTTGGTCTTGTGTTTGTCAGGTACATCAAAGACCCAATCATCTGACGATACATCGTAGCATTAACCGACTCTAATGAACCATCGCTCAATAGCTTCAGGTTTGATGCCATAGGTGTGGCCATAGTCTTGCAATCCATCATCCCAAACCTCTTCAGGATCTCTACTGCATACTTCCCTTGTCCAAGGAAGATTCCATCCACACTATGCCACACCTCCATACCTAGAAAATAATGCATCATACCCAAGTCCTTCATCTCAAACTCAGAAGCAAGCTTTCTCTTCATATCAGCAATCAACTCATCCATACCTATTACAAACAGATCATCTACATATAGTAGAAGTATCACTGGGTTTCCATCTTCAACCTTGTGGTAAAGGTTGGAATCTGCTTTACTCTTGGTAAAGCCCAAACTAGATAGAAATCTGTCAATTCTGCCATACCAGGTCCTGGGTGCCTATTTCAAACTGTATAGGGATTTCTTCAATCTGCACACATGAGACTCCTTGTCATGTGTCTCAAAACTGAGTGGATGTTCTACATACACTTCCTCTTCTACTACACCATTCAAGAAAGCAGTCTTGACATCCATCTGGTGTATCTTCCATTTCATCACTGCAGCCAGAGAAAGTACTGATATGATGGAAGTGTATCTGGCTACAGGTGCAAAAGTTTCTACATAATCTATTCCTTATTTCTGAGAGAGACCCCGAGCCACAAATCTTGCCTTGTATTTTTCAATGCTACCGTCTGTAGCATGTTTGATCTTGTAGATCCATTTGGAAGTTACAACTGACTTCTCATCTAGTCTTGGGACAACATCTCAAACATCATTCTTCATGATCGATTGGTATTCTTCGATCATAGCATCCTTCCATTCTTTCCATTCTGCCGCTTCTTCATAACTGGAAGGTTCATTATCAATGAAATCACATAGTAAAGCTACATACCCGGAGCAGGATCTGGTCCTCTTTCTTTCTCTATGATTCTCTTCTGGAGCTCCATATCTTTCCGCACCTTGGATAAGTTCTCATACCCAAGCAGGTTTCCTCTTGTGAGGATTCTTCTCTAGAGGTGGATCTACAGGTCTTTGTGGTTCTTCAAATTCTCGATCTTCTTCTTGAGTTTCTTCATTCATGGTTGTATTATGAATTCTAGGTGCTTCTGCTTCTTTAGGTTCTTCAGCATGTCTCTTTCTGGATTTGTTGTAAGCCGTGTCTTCATCAAATGTTACATCCCTGCTGATGTCAATCTTCTTGAATCCCGGGAAGTATATTCTATAAGCCTTCGAGCTTTCAGAGTATCCCACAAATATACCCTTCTTTCCTAAAGGATCTAATTTTGTCCTCTTTTCTTTTGGAATGTGGATGTACACAGGACAGCCAAATATTCTGAGATGGCTAACTTCTGGTTTCTTACCAGAGAAGACTTCTTTAGGAGTCTTGTTCTTGAGTACTCTATGTGGAGTACGGTTTCGTACATACACCGTTGTTCTGGCAGCTTCCGCCCAAAGATGCATAGGAAGGTCTTGATCATGAAGCATGGCTCTTGTGGATTCCATGATAGTTCTATTCTTCCTCTCTGCAATCCCATTCTATTGTGGATTGTAAGGAGTGGACAACTCCCTTTTAATCCCTGATTCTTTGCATAGCTCTTTGAATTCATTTGAAGTGAATTCTCCACCATTATCTGATCGAAAGGTCTTGATCTTCTTTTCAGTATGGTTCTCGATCAAGGCTTTGAATTCCTTGAATTTACTGAATACTTCGTCTTTGTTTTTCATGAAGTAAACCCATGTCTTCCTAGAAAAGTCATCAATGAAAGAAACATAATATGCATACCCGCTTAGAGAGTTTGATGACATAGGACTGCATACATCGGACTGGATGATTTCCAAGATTCCTTTTGCTTTGCTTTCGCTGTTTGGAAATGTATTCTTTGTATTCTTTCCTTTCGCACATCCTTTGCAGACCCCATCATGTTTTGCTTTGATTTCTGAAAGACCTTCGATAGCTTTGCTTGCAATAGGTAGTGCTCTGTAATGCACATGTGCAAGCCTTCTATGCTAAAGTTCACTTGGCTCTACTGTGTCATGGACCAAGGCTTTTTCTGGATGGCCCTTCAATTTATATAATCCTCCTTCTTGTTCCCCAATCACTACCGCATCATTGATAGTCTTTCCTTTTAGCCACATGATGACTTGACCATCTATGAATGCAACCTGCATTCCTTTTGCATATAATGCTGATATGGAAAGGAGGTTCTTCTTGAGTCCTGGTACAAACAATAATTTCTTCATTGTTAGAGACTTTCCAGAGTTTAGCTTATAGGAAGATTCCCCCGTACCTTTTATTGGATATTGGTAGTAATCTCCTAGCTTCATCTTGTGAGATGATTCATGTTCTGGCAGCCTCACAAAATATTCCTTGAATCCAATCATGTGTTTGGAATCCCCACTATCTATTAGCCAATCATCACTTCCATGAGTAATGTTACCTATGAGAATGGAGATCAGAACATATTCATCCTCGCTTGAAGAATCTTCACTTTCATATCTGGATCTTTTCTTGGATGGTTCATCATCCTCTGCAGCATGAGCATGATGTCTTATTTTGTTGCTCTTCTTTGTTGGCTTTGGTTTCTTAGGACAATTCCTTGCATAATGTCCCGCTTCATCACATGTATAACATATGATCCTAGATAAATCTCTTCTAGTGTTATCTTTGTGAGAGTGCTTACCTCTGAAGTGATGAGTTTTCTTTCTTGTTGACTTGGAGTGAGACTTGGAGTGTACCGTGAGAGCTTGATATTCACTTCCCATCTTCTCTTCTTGAGCTGCTATCTGAGCTTCTTCTTGAGAGAACTCTTCCATAGTCTACTGAACTTGACTAACTTATTTCTAGCACAGATTCCTTGGATGAAAGAATCCCATGACCTAGGAAGGCCATTCAAGGTAGTCATCACAATCTCTACATTTTCCACTTCTTCATCAAATGCTTCTAGCTGTTTTTTGATCTGAGAAACTCTTGTGAAGTAAGACTGGATTGTTTATGCATTCTGAATCTTCACATTCTTCAGTTGGTTTCTCAGAGTCATCTTCTGGTTTATGTTCTTCCCTTCAAACAATTTGGTTAGGTCATCAAACATAGCTTTAGGTGTCTTGAGAGAGGAAACCTGTGGGATAAGGTGATCCTTGATAGAATCAGCAATGATCCTCTTTTCCATAACCATATTCTTCTTATGTAAGGCCTTTTCCTCATCTCCCTCTCGAACTGGAACCTCCTCATGGATGTAGGAGTCTAGCTCATTTTCTTCCAGGACCAGGGAGATCCTATACTTCCAAGCTCAGAATTTATCAGCTCCCTCAAGCTTGGTATGATGAGACATCTTAACTGAGAATCTCAAATGGAAATACAAAAGATTTTAGATCTTACAAGATTCAAGATGTCAGATATGAAACTTGAGCTGAAATCCTGTAGAGCTGGTTCAGGAGCAAATTAGGGTTTTTCTTTTCCGGAGTTTTGTCCACCCAAATGCCTTGAAATTTGTCCCTAACTTCGATTTTGGGGAGGAGATCAATCCAGGCTTGGGCTCACTAAAAAATTCCTCTTTTGTGAAAAGCCCTAATTTTTTGACAGTAGTGACAGGTCCAAAACTGAAAAACCTCAGAATTGGATTCTGATTCGACAGAAAGATGTGCCCTAAGGAGGAGAGTTATTCCACCTTACTTTTGCTGAAAATCTGTGGAGGAAGATCCACAAACTAGGAAGCCCTAGTTCCCGTAGCTGCACAGTGTCTTCTTCTCACGTTAGCTTTGATACCATGTTAGTTTTTCAACATTCAAGCTAGCATTATGTTAGGATCTTTACTGAGAGAACAACAAGTACAACAATCAAACACAAGAGACAATGAACACAGTTTTTTTCAT
This sequence comes from Pseudotsuga menziesii, assembly GCA_001517045.1. NCBI lineage: Eukaryota > Viridiplantae > Streptophyta > Pinopsida > Pinales > Pinaceae > Pseudotsuga > Pseudotsuga menziesii. Next base: position 156,641 of record LPNX010294890.1, on the reverse strand, counting down.
TGGGGAAACCATAAATGGAGAAAACCCCGCAACTTCCTCAGAGATAGAATCAACACAAAAGGTAAAACCAAAAACAGTAAGATGCACTCCCGACAGCAGTAATCTTCTTCTTGTCTCAGTAATCTTCTTCTTGTCTAGCCCCAGTGTCTTCTCCTTCCTAAACTATGCACTACACTTGAGTGTGTGAGTGATGTGTGCTAAATAGAGACTCCAACTCTCTATTTATACTAATCTCGACATGACGAAAACCCTACTAGGGCCGAGCTCTACTTGGAGAGTCTAATAACCCTAGTGCCCTAGAACTACGGGGAATTTAACCCTTATAAAATCGAAGGGTTACCCACTATGACTTGACATGACTTGTTTACATTATTGATTCTCCCGATCGGAACATCGGGGCATGACAACATGACTCAATTACATAATAGATACATCCTAGAATAAACATCGGGTTACAATACATAAGATACATAGATGAATACATTTCGAAGTTACAAATACATCAACATGATATACAGAGGTTGGAATATTGCCCCCATCATGATTGCTAGCGAAGCCAACCCCTAACATGGTTTCTAGGGGCTCGACATGCCCCCCAAGCTTCATTTCATTTAACGATTCTTCTTCCATACCCAACCTAAAAAAACTAGTTACTAATGTGAAAATGTTCACTAGGGGGGTAGGAAGAATGAGAACTAGGCAGGCGAAAAGAAGGTTCAAGTTCTAACACTAAAGTGAAGACTCGACTCAAGGGAAGGGGATCTCTTTCATTTTTACGCAATATTGAAATAGAAGGTAACTATGCTTGGAACATGGTTTCATTTTTATGCAAGCTTGAAACCAAAAGGTAAACTATGCTAAAGAAAACCTACTTCATTTTTTAATGAGCTTGAAATAGAAAATGAACTATGGTCAAGAATGATTTCATTTTTATGCAAGCTTGAAACCAAAAGGTAAACTATGCTTGAGGAGATCCATTTCATTTTTTAACGAGCTTGACATAGAATGGGAACTTTTCTCAGAACATGGTTTCATTTTTATGCAAGCTTGAAACCAAAAGCATAAACTATCCTTAAGGAGTGGTTTTATTTTTTAACGAGCTTGAAACCACAGGGTAAACTATGCTCTAGACATGGTTTCATTTTTATGCAAGCTTGAAACCAAAAGTAAACTATGCTCTAGACATGGTTTCATTTTTATGCAAGCTTGAAACCAAAAGCGTAAACTATGCTTAAGGAGTGGTTTTATTTTTTAACGAGCTTGAAAGCAAAAGTAAACTATGCTCTAAGCATGGTTTCATTTTTATGCAAGATTGAAACCAAAAGCGTAAACTATGCTTAAGGAGTGGTTTTATTTCTTAACGATCTTGAAACCAAAAGTAAACTATGCTCTAGACATGGTTTCATTTTTATGCAAGCTTGAAACCAAAAGCGTAAACTATGCTTAAGGAGTGGTTTTATTTTTTAACAACCTTGAAACCAAAAGTAAACTATGCTCTAAACATGGTTGCATTTTTATGCAATCTTGAAACCAAAAGCGTAAACTATGCTTAAGGAGTGGTTTTATTTTTTAACGAGCTTGAAAACAAAAGTAAACTATGCTCTAAAACCTGCTCCTATCCAACATGATATCTAGATATTGGTAGGTTTCCCCCATTACATAAAAGCTAGCGGCTTAGCTCCATTATGATGTCCATAGAATAGAGCCATGTCCCCCATTTTACCTATGATGGGAAGAAGCTAACTAGAAGAAGGGGAAGGAACCACAAGAACATGCGGCACATTCAGGGCAGTCTAATTACTAGGAGCAATGCGATGGTTAGGTGTAACAAAGGAAAGCTGATCAATGGTCACAATCTTCCCATCATGGGGAATATGTATAACTCGAAAGAGTGTGGACACAACAGGCTTCATTTCATAAACATAATCGCGTCCAAGGAGAAGATTGAATTCTAAAGGACCTTGGACCACCATAACATCGATACAAACAATTTTCCCTCCTAATCTAATAGAAAAATAGGGAAGGGTCCCTAAAGGTGAGGTAGGCCTGCGATTAAAAGCTAGTATCTGATCAGTGGCTGGCACAAGTTGAGGAGAACCTAAAGCTTGCCAAGCAGTTGAGGATAGAATACTAACAGAAGCCCCTTCTCCAACAATAGTGTGAAGTATCCGCCTAGCAGTAACATTCCCAACTATTTAGAAAGGAACACTCGAATGAATACGAGACTCTGTTAGGTTACTCTAGTCAAAGGAAATAACCTCACTACTCAGAGTGGGTTCTATCGAAACAGACAAGATTTCCTCTTGTTGAGAACAATCAAAACGAAGCATAACAACTTTGGCAGGTTTTGGTTCATTCTCTATTGGAAGAGAAGAACAAGATGAAGATTTGGTCAAAGAGACTACTTCAGTCTTAACACTCTCTGATGAAAGAGCGGGATCAGGTGGAAATGACACCAAATCGACCACTTTAACTTCACTCTCCAAAGGAAGAGTGGGATCAACCACAGATAAATATGAATCGACCACTTGGTCAACTAGTGGGGGATCGAGGGATAACTTACTATCACTTGTTGGAATCACTTGTTGATGATCAGTAATATTTTCCAACCAATGCAAAGCTTCATCCATGCTTGGACAAAGAAAAGCATGATGCATAGCATTGCATATCAAACAAGGATACAAGACTTTACCCTTGCGACCTTTTACCAATGGGTCATTGGTTGAGGGAGTATCATCAACATGATGATCAGTGGTTGATGACACAAACGGTTTGGACCTTTTAGACCACTCTTCTTGTACATGGGAGAGACCGAGACACTCCTTAAGAAGGTGGTCCCCCTTGCAAAGCTTACAAGGGAGCTTGGGTTTTTCGAGTGTTCTCTTAGAATGAGCACTGTCAAGGGAAGATGGTTGCTTCTTTTTCTCTTTCTTATCCTTCTTCTTTTTACCCTTCCCTTTCTTCTTCTTCTTATCCACATGACTACTAACCATAGATCTTTGTTCAAGTGAAGAAGAAGAAAGGGGTGGAACATCAATCGATGAAGAAGGAGAGGGATTAGGTTGAGGTCGATCCTCTCCTAGAGGAGAGGTGACATTTGAGACATTAGGTGTAACAGGAATTACCGGATTAAACAGCCAGACCGGTAATCCTATAGTTAATCCAGGAAGATTTAGAGTGGCAATAAAGGGAGGACCAATACCTTCACTTTGAGGCAATACAAAAGGTACACCTTGGAAAGGGACCTCTTGAGTAGTAGTCCCAGATGAGGATGTCATATCTAAACTCTCTAATAACCCCCTAACTACCATGCACAAGCAAGTACTACTCAAACTAAAAGCAACAAGCAAACATGTGAAAGGAGTGGATAAGAGTTAGGAACCTCACAGGACAAGCCAAAAGGATAACTCAGATGGTTTGAGGATTCCTAAAAAGGGTCTCTTGATATACGCTAGGTACGAGGGAGCTCAAATTGGTAGTAGTGCTATCTAATGCATAACCATACACAAGGGGCCTTCCGATATAAAATCGAGTACGTGAAGTACCTTTCTATATACCTCAAGGTTACGTGAAAGGCTGTTCGATATACCGACGGTATGTGAAAGAACTGCGTGAGTCCTGGGATGTAATGATAACAAATAATGACAGCTCCTATGCTTAACGACGCCCGAACACGTCTCTAACTTATCACTCAAATTGCTAACAATTTTAGCCTAGTACTACCGTTAATTTTATCTTGTGCGTTTAGGTGGAACCATGGAGTGAAAAGTTGAATTTAAAGAAGATGCATACTAATCTATATGATGATGCAAGTTTTCCTCTTCAATGAAATTCTACCTAAGAGAGGGAGAGAGATTTACTTTTCTTCCAAAAATCCACACCCAAATGAAAATGCAATTCTATCTTTTCAAATGAAAAGGGAAATATCAATGCACCCCAACAATCTTCAAGGCAAATAAAAAAGAGATCTAGAGAACATCAAACATAAATAAACCAGAAATGTTTCCTATTTTTTCATGCTTGAAAAAGACGCATAAAAACTTAATGGAAAGATGATTTCACTAACGTTTCCAAACAAATCCAACTCTAATGCACGCAAAGCTGAAAATAGTTGTTTCTTCTCAATGAAAGTAAGATCTAGAATTTCAAACAATCATGCACAAAACAAGAAGAAAATCAATTAACATGCTTGCAAATAAAGCAAAGGAGAGGGAAAACTAAAACTTCTCTTTGAAATAGACAAGGAAACGAAGAACCAACCTTTCCTACCAAGTCACTGAAAAAATCAGCATGCAAAAGGAAACAAGAATCACCCAAGCAAAGAAAGACTCAAAACAACATGGATCACACACGCCTTCTAAGTCCAAACCAAACCAAAAACCTACACATGAAAATGAAATGTATATTTCCAATTTCAATGAATAATATCTACAGAAAAGAGCAAGAGGCTTCAAGCAAAGAAAATAATGCAAAATCCAATGCAAGAAACTTAAACTCTCTTTGAATGCAGAAAGAATACAACAATCAAAGCGACTATAGAATACACAATTCATGGCCCCTTCCACCTGTGAGGGAGCATGTTTTTTCAAAAATACACTTCATTTTCATCAAAAAGTAAGCCAAAAACACACAAAAATAAAAATACAAAGTCTGGAACAGGGCCTACCTGGCACTGCACAGATGAAGCTCCTAACAGGCGGTTTCAAGGCAGAACCACTCCTTGCTCACTGGATTCAGGCGGTGGCACCGCGTATTGCTAACTAGACTCAGGTAGTGGCACCGCTCCTTGCCAATAGAACATGTGCGGTTCCCTAAAAAAATACAAAAAACAAAGAGAATGATAGATGAAGTCAGAAAAAGACTAGATCAAGGTAAACACTACTGAATTGAGTATGGAAACAGAGCATAAAAGATCAAAATGACTTAGATCTAAATAGATCTAGAGGTTTCAAACCCAAACGGAGTCAGTCAGAGAGTAGATTTGACTAAAGGGAGTTGAAGAAAATGGAGCCTAGATTCAGACAAGAGTTGCAGACTGAGGAAGATCAGAACAACTGATACACTAATATCCCCAGCAGAGTTGCCAGATTTGTTAGCTGGAATATTTCACCTCCTACAGACAGCAAGGTGTTCCATTGGTCTGAATGGTTTAGATCTAGAACAAATAGAGGGCAGAGGTTGAAGACTCTCCCTAGATGCTGTAGATATCTAGAATACAAGGCTTTGATAGTTCACCTGTGTACCTGCAAAAAATCTCAACACGAAACGAATCAAAGAAACCAGAATATGATCTACTAATCTATGCTAGTTACTAAGGAATCTAGCAACATATATATGCAAAATCACAACAACAACATCATATGTGGGAAAGAAATCAACTTGCATTAGAAATATGAAGAAGTTTACAACCAAGCCTTAGTGTTGACATGCATTTCCATGAAACTAGCTCTTCATCCCCAAAAGCTCCGACTCTAGCTCTCTATGCTCTCTCCAAATGATCTTGGGCTAAGTATCAATCCAACAGCATAACAATACCTTCAAATGTTCTCCCCTCAACCATGGCTATGAGCTCATATTTATAGGGCTTTAATGGATAGAGATGGTTGAGAAATTAGTGGGTGAGGTGGCCTCTAAGATCCTAGGATGAGGGATCTCAAGCTCAACCAACCCACAACAGTAGGGATAAGGTAGTACACGAGGCTTATCATCTAGAAGCCTCGAGAAACTTCTCTTTTTCCCTTTTTACCCAGGGTACCGCGCTTCTCCTTCTATGACAGAGCGGTTCTAGTAATAACCACTTATGGACCAAGGGCAATGGGCAGTGGCACTGCTTGTGGACAACCAATGAAAGGTGGTGCGAGTAGGGGTACCGCTCCTGGAGAAAGGGGCATGCACAGTGCTGGGAATTTGTATGACAGATTGATGAAAAACAATTTAGTTTCCACTCCAAAAGCTGGGATTCAGGGCAGGTAGGTATGTCAAATGTCTTATCACATGATGGTGACAGGATTTTGGTATAACAATAACCTACGACTCTCAAGGCCTTTGACAGATAGGGTTTCCAGCCCCATGGTCTTATATCAGCCCTAGCGATCGAGCTTGGGGGGAAACCGTTTCCATTCAAGTAGAAGTGGTAGATGCCCTGTTAGATTACAACCTCCTTCTAGGAATAAATTGGTTCTATGCCATGACTATTGTCACTTCAATAGTATTCTGAATAGTCCAATTTTGGCATCTAGGGAGAATTGTTACCATTGACCATCTTGATTTCTGTACGCCAGATGTTACTACCTCCACGGATAATAACATCCCCATGTTAGGTCAGTCCCCTCTTCCTTACCAATCAATTGGGGTAGGAATGTTGAAGGATTCATCCCTTATGGGGATTTTTCCATCCACTCCTCCTAACACGGATACCGCGACAGTCCACATGATTACCTCATTTGATTGTGAGCCTAAGGGAAAACAAGTTGTTGAGTCCACCTTGTTGAGTCCACACGAAGCAATGTATGACACCATTCAATCCTTTTTCGATGATCACACTCATGACCTTCATCTAGTGGCTTTGAATCCTTACCATTCACCGTATTGGTTAGAACCTGCTCTTCCTGTTCTAGATTATTTCTGAGACTTTTCCTTTCGATGAGTCCATTATCGAGATCATGAATGTAGACGAGTCCATTTGGGAGGATCACCATCATAGATCCATGTTCCTCCCCAATATCAGTGTGGTTCACCATGATTATGCATCCCTATTTCCTACTAATATTGTCAACATACCCCAAAGTCCTATATTGTTGTAAGACACAGATTCTAAAGGAAACCTCTGCAACATTACTCAGATGAATCCGATTGACATATCAGCCAAGCCTGATACCATCGAGCATGTTCATGTTGGGCAGAATTGCTCGGCAGATGAATCTAAAGCATACAAGGCACTTTTCAAAGAATTCCATGATATTTTTGCCTGGTTCGATGAAGAGATGTCAGGGATTGACCCATCCCTAGTGGTCCATGAGATTAAAACCTATCTCACGGCTAAACCTGTCAGGCAAAAACTAAGGCAAGTCCATCCTCGGAAGGCCGCAACTATTAAAGCTGAAATTGAGAAACTTCTCAAAGCTAGATTTATTTAACCTGTACCACTGACGGAATGGGTATCGAACGTTGTCCCTGTCAATAAAAAGCAGGGCACCATTAGAGTCTGTATCAACTTTAGGAATTTGAATAAAGCTTGTCCCAAGGACAACTTTCCTACTCCGTACATCGATCAGATTATCGACAACTGTGCTAGAGGTGTCATCTTCTCATTTATGGATGGCTTCTCTAGCTATAATCAGATTGAGATATTACCCACCGATCAGCATAAGATGACATTCATTTTACCATGGGGAACCTTTGCATATAAGAAGTTAACTTTTGGCATGAAAAATGTTGGATCCACATTCCAGCGTGCAATGTCCTATGCGTTTCACAATATTAAACATATTGTTGAACCGTACCTTAACAACCTCCCTGCTCATTCACAGCGACGGGAGGACCACCCTGGTCATCTTAGAGAGATATTCCTTAGATGCCGTCATTATAATACATGGCTCAATCCACATAAATGTGTTTTTTGCATTGAGACGGGCCATCTGCTAGGTTTTGTGGTATCCAAAGATGGCATCTAGATTGATCCTCTGAAAATTTCCGCCATTTTAGCTCTGCCATCCCCAACTAATCTCCTTGAACTCCAAAGTTTGCAAGCGAAGGAAAATTTTCTCCTCCATTTCGTGTGAAACTTCACAAAGAAAACGCACGGTTATATGCGTCTCCTCAAGAAGACCACCCCGTTCTTCTGGGATGACCAAGCCCAACGCGCCTTTGATAATATTAATCATGCTCTAGCCCATTCACCCATGATACACCCCCCAGATTATTCAAAGGAATTTCTCCTATATATTGTTTCCTCTGCTACTACCATCGCTATGGTTTTGGTGCAGGAAAATCCCAATGGTCAGGAGCACGTGATTTATTACGCTAGTAAGAATCTCATGGATTTCAAAACTCTCTATTCATGTGTGGAAAAGTTAGCATTGGCCACGGTCATTGCTGTACAAAAATTTCGTCATCTCCGCACAACCACTGTATTGGTAGACCGGAACCCAATTTATTACATCCTGACTTGCTAGGTGCTTAGGGGCAAGTACTCCTGTTGGATAGTCATACTTTAGGAGCTTGATCTGGAATTTTCCAAAGCCACACCAAAGAAATCCTTGGTCTTTGCCGAGCTCATGTGTGATATTCCCTATGCTTTGATGGAATCTGAGCCCAGTGATTCATTTCTGGATGAATTCTTGTTCCTGATTAGCACCACCGATCCATGGTATGGATATTTGCTTGTTTATATCCAAACACAACAATTTCAGCTGCATTTATCCCATGACAATTGCCGCCGTATCCGTCACCACGTGAAATACTACCTCATCCTGAATGATGCCTTGTATAGACATGGGATTGATTCTATTCTCCGATGATGCCTCACCCATGAGGAGACTGAACATGTGTTGAATGATTGCCACTTCGGAGCATGTGGCGGTCATTTATCTAGGATGGCTACAGCCTAGAAAATCCTTCACGCTAGCTATTTCTGGCCTTCCATCTTCAAAGACTGTCATGAGGCTGTTAAGAAATGCCCACCTTGTCAACACTTTTATCCCAAAAAGCACACTCATCCTGCTCTTCTACACCTCATCATTGTCATTGGCCCATTTTCCAAATGGGGGATTCACTTTATGCATTGTAAGCCTACCTCAACCAGGGGGCATGGTTACATCATCGTAGCCGTTGACTATTTCACAAAATGGGCTAAGGCCATGCCTACATATGCGAAAGATGGTAAGACTGCCACTCTCTTCTTATTCAATCATATCATAGCTAGATTTGGAGTCCCGCAGTCCTTTGTTACTAATCACAGATCCCATTTCTGTAATCAAATGATGGAGGAGCTGAGTGCTAAGCTAGGTTTTCGCCATGAAAACTTTACGCCATATTATCCACAAGCTAATGGTCAGGTAGAGGCCATTAACAAAGTTTTAAAAACTATGCTCTGTTGGATAGTTGGAGATCATAAATCCAACTGGCACCATGTTCTTTTCTCTGCTCTTTGGGCTTATCGAACTTCTGTGAAAACAGCCACTGGTTTCACACCATTCTAGCTTGTCTATGGACTCAAAGCTATCTTACCGATCCAATGTCAGATTCCATCCTTACAATTTGCCATCGAAATTATCCCAGACACTTCCGCAAAGGAAGAAATATTTTTATACTTGAATAACCTTGACGAGACTCGGAGAGATGCTGCCTTGGCTAATGAGGTACATAAGAAACACATCAAGGCGTAGTATGATAAATACGTCCATCCTCGTGCCTTTAATGAGGGTGACCTAGTTTTGACTTACGATCAGAGATATGACAAGCTAGGGAAGGGTAAGTTCGAGTCCATGTGGTATGAACTTTTTATTATTTCTAAGGTTTTAGAGAAAGGAGCCTACAAACTCGTTGATTATGATGGAATCCCTTTGGGGCAACCTTACAATGGGTTGTACCTAAAAAGGTACTATTCCTAGATGTTTGTTGGATAGTATCCTGTATATATGTATATTTCTTGGCTTTCAGTGTGCTTTTAGTATTTTCAAGATGGTTTTGAGTTTAGTATCCATATCTATTTTCACCATGTTTTTGTCATGTAGATGGCTTTCTACGACTTCGCTGATGGTGCTTGTTGCCACACCTTGAATCTCGCCTCAGCTGCTTGGGTTCTCTATTCCCTGGCTGAAGATTTGGTCAGCTCAGGAGTAGTGTGTATATGTCCCGCTACCAATAACATCACTAAGTATCAAGCAGTCATCGGCCTTCTGACTGAAGTTTCCTCCCAAGATGTTCGCAATCTGGTAGTCTTGATGGACTCATAACTTGTGGTTTGTCACCTGAACCATGTCTACACCAATAGAAACCCTATGCTTCTCTGCTTCTTCCAGAGAGTACGTTTGTTAGAAAGATAATTTGAAACCATCACTTATAGGCACATCCCTAGGGAACATAATGTAGTTGATAACTCATTGGTTGATTGCATCTGAGACTGGAATATTGCCCATTCATGACATTGAAATCAAACATGGTCTATTGTAAATAAACATTTAAAGACAAATAAAACTCATGTAAAATACATTCACCATTTGAGACATATAAACACCAGGTAAAAGTCTCTCTCTCTATATATATATATGAACAAGTTTACAAAAAATAGGTCATGAGACCTCATCCGAAGCATGCAGGATTTCAGGTAAAATCACCATACAAAATCCTGAAGCTATCAACTTTCAGTAGATATCTCATACACTCAATGTCTAGTGATGCTCATGGTAATGCATCCCTGCCCGAGCTACTCTATGTAGCAGCCTACTGAATAGACCCGGTACTCCCGCTGTAGGTCTCTGATACGTCATAGGGAGGTCATCAATGGAAGCATATGGGATATCCTAGGTCAACCTCTCCAGTTTTTCCTCTAACTCCCTAGTGATATCATCTCCTTGTGGTACAAAGTGGGCTCCAGCTCGTCTATCCAATGGGGAGGCTTCCCCGAGTCGTGCTACTCCAACATCTGCATGAGAATATCCAAGTCTCGTTACTTAACATAAAAAATATAAAACATCAAAAAATATAAAAACATTTCATCCATTTTAGGTTTTCTTGCTTCTCACCGATGTCGCCCCACTGGCTGCCAAGTGGGAGCGGTAGGTCAGGATCTCCATGGAAGTCTATGCCTGCATAAGCATAATCCTCCACCATGAGGATCTGATCGCAGAGCCATCTGAAGAACGGGTCACTGAACTTCACCTTCCCCCTGCCTGCTCTTGTACGAGCCATAATCTAGACCCACCTTAGCATATGGGGGCCTGTGCTCTCAAGCTTCTGAATACCACCTGAGGTCTCATCTGTTGCACCCGCTCGAAGAAAAAGTAGGCTAAAATGGAACCAAATCCAAACTGCTTTAGCTCTCCCTGTTGACACTTAGTCAGCTGATCTTTGAATATCGGAAGCATGGCTTCCA